>JASPKP010003156.1:0-10000 GCA_030674155.1 Stramonita haemastoma | reverse complement strand
TCTTATTAGGTAGGGAAAGGATTGCATCTTTGACTTCCTGGACTGTTATTGGAGCATTAAAATAAAGGGTGTTATCGGGTAAGGGATCTGTGTATTTCGCTTTACTTTCTTCATGTGTTCTATATTCTCTGTGCTTAGCTGATAGACCTTCCAAACGCATTGTCTTTGAGAACATCTCTGCAAATGCCTCAGCCTTTTCTACATCAGAAGGGAACTCTTTGTTTACAAGATTAATAGGACAGGATGGAATATTTACACCTTTCCTCATCTCATTTAGTTTAATCCATACTTTTGAAGTATCTTTATGACAAAAGATTTCATTCTTACAAAAGGAAGACCAGTACTGTCTTTTAGCCTGTGCTATAACCAAGTTACAATAATTTTTGGCCTTCTTCTGTTCATCGTGGTTTTTTGCTGATTTATCTTTTAGAAACATTTTATGTGCTAAATGTTTATCATTTACTGCTAATTCACAATCTTTGGTCCACCAAACATTTCCAGAATGTTTATTGGACTTAACTGGATTACATTTGGGGATAGACGCATTGGCAGCTCGTAAAATAATGTTGGTTATATTAGAATACATACTATTCACATTATGACTACTTATGTTTTCTGTATTACTACGAGCCAAAAAACTTTTAAATTTTTCCCAATCAGCCTGTTTATAATTATATTTTGGGACTTTATCTTCATGAATGTCACATTGACATAATGTTTTGTTAAAAGTTATGACTATAGGTAAATGATCGCTACCCAGAGTGTCTTTATGAGTTAACCAATCACACTCTGGAACAAGTGCAGGTGATACAAAAGAGAGATCTAAAGCTGACGCTCTATGGCTTGATACATCTGGTATTCTTGTGATGCTGCCATCGTTTAGTAAATACAAACATGAATCTACAACATTTTCCACAAATCTGTTGCTAGAAACAGATATACAATTTATTATCCCAAAATGGTGCATGAGCATTGAAATCTCCACCAATTAGCCATTTTTCGTTATCTTGTAAAGTACGAATCCACTCTGTGTTAAGCTCATTGGGTCCTTTAGGCAAATAAACAGACACGATATTCAGAATCAGGTCGTCATTTAACTTGACTCGTGCTGCACATGAATATAGATCTGGAACATTGTCAGGCATTGGTGGAGATTTAACACTATAACTTATTCCTTCTTTAATATAAATGGCCGCACTGATCTTTTTCAGACCTTCTACCTTCTGATGAACAGGAGGGTAATAATAACCTGGAAGTTTAGGCAGTTTGTTTTTGTTAACATTGAGAGATTGTAGAATGAGAGCTTGATAACTATTTTTTGCAAGATGTTGAATCAAGTAATCTAGATTTGTGGAAATAGATCTAGCGTTCCACTGCATTATTTTACCTACCTTGGGATTTCTAGGAGACATGATGTTGGGGAAAGAGAAAGGAATGAGAAAGAGTGATTACAGAAAAGTAGAAGTCACTAAAATACCTTTATAGAACAAAGAGACAAACAAACTAAACCCCCCTTCACTTCTTTTTTTTTTTAAATAATAAAGTAAAATTAAAAAAAAAAAGAAGATAAAATAAATAAAAATTAAAAAAAAAAAAAATCAACAGCCAAAAACCCCACAAAAACAACAACAAAAAAGAAACTTGACAAAAACAAGCAAGCCCTCCCTTTAAGTAAACACTATAGTCAAAATGATAAGGTGAAAGAAAAAAGAACAAGGGGAATATTAGTAACAACAAAACCTCAATAAATGTGCATACACAGCTGCTGCAGATGTGAGCAAATATACTACGGTCTTTTATAGATATCACTGCAGGTGCATGACAAGATGTACAAAATGTCACCAGTCCTTCCACATACTGACATAATCATGATGTCTCTGATGCCTCCACCAGGGGAATTGCAAACCCTGATGTGGAAACTGTTGTCGACTGTAGCCTGGGTGTTGCTGGCTGTCCTCAGGTGCGTATGTTGGTCCCCGATGAATGGTCCGCTTGGGGTAGAACTGACGCCTGGGTTTTCTCTTTGGTTTTTCCCAGTACAGTGAATGTACGTATCTGCCAATATTCCTGGCAAGAGTACTGGAACCCAGGGCATTTGGGTGAAGAGGGTCTTTGAACTGGTTATACTTGGTTATCTTTTCATGGGAAATAAAAGATACACATTTTTTCTCATACAGTTCAGAACACACCATAGCATTATACAAGTCTCTTTTAACCTGAAGAACGGGGTTCCTGACAGGGACAACTTTGCTTACCACTACTTTCGAGTTTGGGAATGAAGACACAACGTCTTTCACAGTCTCCACCATGTCCTTACTAACTTCTTGTGGTTCTTTGTCCTTAAGATCATTGATTCCACAATGAATGATGATGGAATCTATCTTCTCCAGACCAGAGGTGACTTCATTCAGTGCCTGGGGAATGTCAACAATCTTGTGAGCTTTCTTTTTCTTTACGCTAAATCCGTAAGATTGGCCTAAGCGGTGACCATTGATACCATTGAGTACAGAATCATGTATGATGATTACAGTAGGGAGATCAGAACTAGATCTATCTTTTTTCGAGCTTGCTGGCATTTTTTCTTTGACGTCATTTTTCTTTTGCGTCATGACAGGTTTTTCTCTCAGCTCTTGGGATTTAGGCCTATCTGAGGATTTTTTTCAAGATTCACTGACCGCTCTTTAGTGGATGTCAGGCTGGTCTTGGCTGGCTGGGGTGTCGATCGGTTCACCGGTTTCTTGGCGGCTTCAGCATATGTTGAGCTGGCACCGCGAACTGGCAGCGGAGAGGCAGAAGAAAGCGGTTCTGTCTGCGTTCCTGTGCTGGTCATCTGTGGCGGCAGATGTCCAGCTCCGGTCGTGCTGCTTTGGTCTTCGGCTATGCTGAAGCCACCTGTTGTCTGATTCTGGTCGGTAATTATTTTTTCAAGTCCGTTGATTTTCTCCAATAAAGTTAAAACCAGTTTCTTTAGGTCCTCTATGTCAGTAGGTTTTCCGATGTTCTTGTTGTCAGAGGCAACGGCAACAACAGGATCTTCAGCTGAAGCTCGACTGTTGTTGCCTTCCTTCTTGCTGGTGTTGTTGGTCATATTTCTGCTCTTTGTTGTTGTCAGACATACTTCAGAGCAGGATGTTGTTGACCGAAGACGTCTGGTTTTGGTCATTTTGTACAAAACTTGTTCTTGCACACAGCGCTCAAATTCAGCTGCTGGTTGTCAGCGCCATGTTGTGACGTCCTTGTGTGTGTGTGTGTGTGTGTGTGTGTGTGTGTGTGTGTGTGGTGTGTGTGTGTGTATGTGTGTGTGTGTGTGTGTGTGCGTGTGCGTGCGTGCATGCGCGCGCCCGCGTGTGTGTCTATATCTATCTATCTATCTATCTATCTATCTATCTATCTATCTATCTATCTATCTATCTATCTATCTATCTATCTATCTATCTATCTGTCTGTCTGTCTGTCTGTCTGTCTGTCTGTCTGTCTGTCTGTCTGTCTGTGTGTGTGTGCGTGCGTGCGTGCGTGCGTGCGTGCGTGCGTGCGTGCGTGCGTGCGTGCGTGCGTGCGTGCGTGTGTGTGTGAATTTCATTTTATTCTTTTATTTCGAGGATGATGGAATAAGCACTCTGTGCTATCTAACATCAGTCCCCGTGTGTATACAGTTTTGTAAATTTTGTCATCCATTCCCACCGGCACACAATGGCCTACTCTTCCGAAAGTGGAGCAGTTTTGATCGTGTGTGCAAGGTGTTCTGCTTGCGCTCGCACACAGCATCTTGGCTTATAGTCTCACCGAAAGGACTTTTGGGGGGGAGTAGAGTCAGCAGTGATGTTAACTCCAGGGGAAAATAGGCCGTTGAATGGGATTCAAATTAAACAGAAAGAAAAAAAGAAAGAAAACACATAAAGAAAGAACAGAATAGAAAGAAAGAAAGAAAAGACAAAAAAGAGAAAAAGAAAGAAAGCAAGAAAGCAAGCAAGAAAAGAAAAAAAATATCAAGAAAGAAAACAAAGGAAGGAGAAAGAACAAAAAAAAAAGAAGGAAAGAAAGTAAGAAAGAAAAGAAAGAATTGAAAGAAAGAAAATAAACACGGAAGAAGAGAGATTAGTTTGCATGCGCATCATCAAAAATCTACATTTTCTCTTGTCAATCCCTAATGAGGGTAAGATCACATACAAAGGCAAAATTATCTTTCGGTTGCATGCTACACTTTACTGAAGACATTTTTTTTCTCTCATATCTTTGGATATAATCTTTTCATGATTACAAAAAATGGAGATATATTATTATAGTGCTTCAAGCATGGAAGCTAATAATTTTGCAGAATCTTTGATGCCATGCATGCAGCGATCAAGTCTTCGAGTGTGTTCAGCATCTCAGTCAAGTTTGACGTCACGTTTTATGATACTCTCAAAAGGATCTAAACATAATGAGTGTTATCAGTTAGCTTTGTCTGTCTGTCTGTCTGTCTGTCTGTCTATCTATCTGTGTGTGTCTGTGTGTCTGTGTGTCTGTGTGTCTGTGTGTCTGTGTGTCTATCTATCTATCTATCTATCTATCTATCTATCTATCTATCTATCTATCTATCTATCTATCTATCTATCTATCTATCTATCTATCTGTCTGTCTGTCTGTCTGTCTGTCTGTCTGTCTGTCTGTCCTGTCTGTCTGTCTGTCTGTCTGTCTGTCTGTCTCTCTCTCTCTCTCTCTCTCTCTCTCTCTCTCTCTCTCTCTCTCTCTCTCTCTTCCCCCCCTCTCTCCCCCTCTCGCTCTACCCCCTCTCCCCCCCTCCTCGTTAGATTATTTTAGATGTGGCTGTGTTTATTATTTTCTATGCTTTAAGATGAAAATAACAAGACACATGAATAGTTACAGTACAGAAGGAAGCTAAATCGTATCATGTTCCAGGATAATTGGATTCTCTTTCTAGCCTAACGGACAGCCTTTGTTCTTTGCAATCATGTTCCAACTATTTATCTTGGTTTTTATTTATCTATTTATTTATTCATTCTTTTATATCGAGGATAATGGAATAAGCACTCTTGTGCTTTTTTACATCCAGTCCCCGTGTGTATGCAGTTTTATAAATGTCATCTGTTCCCACCGGCACACGATGGCCTCCTCTTATGAAAAGTGGAACAGGATTTAATGTGTGCGCAAGATGTTCTGCATGCGTTCGCACACGGGGCCTCGGTATAAAGTCTCACCCGAAGGACTTTTGGGGAGAGTGGAGTTAGCACTGATGTTAACTCCAGGAGACAAATCTCCTCGACCGGAATCGAACCCGGGTTGTTAAATTGCCAGTGCAATGTTCTGACCACTAGGGTATCCGTCCCCCCAGAGAGAGAGACAGAGAGAGAGAGAGACAGAGACAGATAGACATAGAGAGAGGGAGACGGGGAGAGGTAAGAGGGGGAGACAGACTCAGAGAAACAGAGACAGACAGAGACAGACCCACAGATAGACAAGTAGATGCAGACAGACCAAACCAAGAGGCGCAACTTCCAAACCATTCACAACCACACAAAACAACAGTAACAACAAAAACAACAAAAAAGAAAAACACACCGACGCTTAGAATCAACAATCGTTTCTGTTTATTGAAAGCAGCCAGCACATTAACGTAGATGCGTAATATATAATGTATCACGGTAGTGACCAAGAGACAAAGGAAAACAAAATGCCCATAGTATTCACAACATACATCACCACAATCCACAGTGAAAGAAAAGAATCAGACAATCAAACAAACAAACAAACAAACAAACACACACACACACAAATCAAAACATAAACAGCATTATTTTAGTGTCTGGCTGGCTAATGCACTGTCAGACATACCGAATGAAAGAAAGAGAAAGAGAGAAAGAGAGAAGAGAGAGAGAGAGAGAGAGAGAGAGAGAGAGAGAGAGAGAGAGAGAGAGAGAGAGAGAGAGAGAGAGAGAGAGAGAGAGAGAGAGAAGACAGACAGACAGACAGACAGACAGACAGACAGAGATAGTGAATAAGATAGAGGGAGAAAACAGAAAAAAAATACACAGAAGGACAGCAAAAAAAGAAATAAAAGAAAATAAAGAGAAAAAAAAAAAGAAAAAGAAGAAGAAGAGGAACTGGAAAGACGAATTGCGAAGAAGAAGAAGAATTGCAAAGAAGAAGAAGAAGAGGAAGAAGAAGAAGAAGAAGAAGAAGAAGAAGAAGAAGAAGAAGAAGAGAAGAAGAGAAAGAAGAAGAAGAAGAAGAAGAAGAAGAAGAAGAAGAAGAAGAAAAAAAGAAGAATTGCAAAGAAGAAGAAGAATTGCAAAGAAGAAGAAGAATTGCAAAGAAGAGGAAGAATTGCAAAGAAGAAGAAGAATTGCAAAGAAGAAGAAGAATTGCAAAGAAGAAGAAGAAGAAGCATTCAGAGGAGGTGGAGACACAGAGACAGTCAGAAAGACAGTCAAAAAGAACATCGGAGGATGACATGGAGATTAATTGTAAGTATCACAGTATCCAACTGCATGTAAAAACCCAACTGAAACACTCAAATAAACACAACCAAATCAACCAAAAAAAGTATGGTACTTTCGTGGCAAAAAAAACCTTGACAGACACTTAATAAAAACTCCACATTCCAATTGAATCACAATTAAAAACAACAACAACAACAACAAAAAACAAAAAGCAAAATGAGAAGAAACACGCAACAAAGACAAAAGTAATAGTCAGAAAAAAGACAACTAAGATAAAACCAATAAAAAAAAATTAACACAACGCAGTGAAATACACAACTTGTTACATCTGCAGTGGCTATACAAAAAAATTGATGGCTCCTAAAAAAGTGAATGGTAAATAAATGAAAAGCCGGCCCATTTGGAAGAAAAAAATCACATTCTTTGTAGGAAGGGTATGTGAGGAGCAGACGTGATGTTTTCTGTATACGAAGCATGTCTATCAAATAATTGCTAGTGAAAAAATACAAAATGTAACTCCACAAACAACCAACAAAAAACCACCCAATAATTGTCAAAAACAAAATTTAGAAAAAAAAGCTATCAAAACAAAAAAAAAGACAAGCAAACAAACCCCAAAAGACCCCCAAAAGAGAGAGAAAAAAAGTTTTTACTAAACGCAAAATGTCTGAGATTGTTATAGATAAAAGTAACCCCCCCCCCCCAAAAAAAAGATGAATATAGCAACATCTAAAATCCCAATAATTTTTTTTCAAGTGTGCTCACTATAAATACAGTTTCTTTGGTTCTCTTTCTTTTCCCCCAAAAATTCTAATGAGAAATACACAAGACAACGTGACATTCACACAACGTTCAGCTTTGCTCTTTCTGCCTCTCTCCATCACTTTTTGTTTACTTTTAGTGTCTTCAGAAAAAAACAAACAAACATAAAAACATATTTCAGAAGCAGTGGTCATATCATATACACACACGCACGCACGCACGCACACACACACACACACACACACGCACGCACGCAACGCACGCACGCACGCACGCAACACACACACACACACAAACACACACAAGCTTCCAGCTTAACAACCAGAATCCCTGGTTAAAGGAGGGTAAACACTCTGAAGTCGTAGTACAGCAGCCTTCATGGTAAAATACTTGAAAACAGCCATACATACAAACTATTCACCCAGCGTGTACTCTCGTAGTGATTCCTGAATGTAATGAGTGAAATAGAGAACATATTCTGAATGACCCCAAGGTGTTACGCTGTGAAATGCCTAACCTCAACAACATCGACTCGTTGAATAATAATTGTATCGAATTTGAGTGATGGTAAAAGGATAAGCCAGAGGCTTTTTTCACCTTCACTTTGGTAAATAGATAAGCCAGAGGCTTTTTTTCACCTTCACTTTCACCTGTCCTGCAGTCCTGTAGACAATGGGGGCACCACTAAAGGTTTGCAACTAGCTTTTTTAAACCAGGCTCTCATAATAAAAAAAATTATCCCAGACCCCTCCCCCCCCCCCCCCCCCCCCCCCCGACAAAACCTCACACAGACAGAACGAAATCCTCTAGAAGTTAAGAGGGAAGTCAGTTCAAGTCCACTAACTTTTAGGAGAACAAAAGTGACTTCAGTTTCTGAAAAGTCACCATGTTTTGTTTACTTGTTCATATAACTCATACTGAAGTGAAGAAATCTTAGCGCCATCTGGAAGCTAGCAGAGACCATATAAATAGTTCTGCACATAAACATTCACCAAAGCAAACGCAAAAACACGTTGAGAGTACCACAAAAAAAATTGAACAAATGTTGCTTTATTATTTACCAAAAATCTGAAGATAACAATGTGTTTCCAGTTTTCTTGCTTTTTCAAAATACATTTGAAATCAACACAGAGAATACGGTTTCAAAGCACATTAAAAAAAAATAAACAGTTTCCAAAATATTGTGGTTGTGCATGTTTTTTTTGTCGTGATATTTTAAGCAGTGAACTAGCTAGGTCAGTTTTTCCTAATAGTTAAGTTTGGTGTAATAGTTCATGTATGCTAAAATTAATACAAAAATGGACACCTTCAATAACCTTAAACTAACAATGAAGAAAAATACGGAGTGACAAGAAGAAACAGTGAAACATAAGCCCTAAAAACACTCAAAGTTGTCAAGCTCAGCAAACACACGAGGCATAACCTGAAGGAATATTGCAACAGCGCGAAAAAATCTGAAAGGAAAAGAAGTTCTTGACTGGAAGAGGCCTAACAAAACCATCTACTTACAACAACAAAGATTTAGTAGAAGGAACTGAAAAATAGTACCACAAAAAAGGGAAGACTCCCCCCCCCCTTCTACCCCCCAATAACACCCAAACGTTATCCACGACAGTGGAAGATGAAATAATCTAATCAGTGATTGCAAAAGAACATTAGTTTGTTTCTTTTGAAATCCACCCCTTTTCTCACGCCTCATGTTGATGTACTAGAATCTTACAAACCTGCCTTACTTTAAAAGTCTGTATCCTTTCTGGGACAACTTGTCTTAAATTTCACGTTGAGCAAGGGCAAGTTGATCGATTACAATTGTCAATGTATACACAACGTAAGAATAACGACTGCAAGCTAAAACAAAACGTTCAATTTCGTCAGTGTTCACTGATAACATTAACTGTACTATAAGCTTATACATGATCATTAATTTGATCACATACCTGTAGTCATGAGTTTATCCAAAAACGAAAAAAAAAACGTTGAAAAATCACTACACCACTTAAAACTATAGTTGTGCAAACCATTAAAAAGAATGGCACTGTGTTACAACTAATTGAACATGAACAAGAACTTTAAAACAAAGTCAATACAAAAGCAACAGAGAACAGAAAATCTAAACCATTACACCCCCCCCCTCCCCCCAAAAAAAACACACAAACCAATGCAAACAAAACAAAAGCAAGAAACATAACATTCGTTTAAACTTGAGGCAAAAATATCAACAGATGAAAAATAACTGCACAGTAAAACTTCAAATGAACACTTTCTAGATCAGAAACTTTCACTGGGACATAAACACAATCACAACAACAACAAATTGTAATGTCAAAACTCAAAGCAGACCAACCTATCTGCATAGTGGTTGTGCTTCCTTGGTCATGATAGGCAATACTGCCACGCTTTAGCCACGCATAAAACACACAAAAAGGCAAAACAAACTAAAATAAAATGAAATTACATGCCCGTAAAGAAAACATAAGAAAACAGATTGCGCTCTCTGATTTGCACGTTACGTATTCTTTCCTTCCCACCCCCCACCCCTCCAAAAAAAAAAGAAAAAAGGATAACGAGTGGGGAAGAGGAGGAGGTAAGGGGACTAAACTCAAAATACTGTCCAACTAAACTGCAATGCTAAATGAAAACAACAGCAGCACCATTTTGGTTTCTTAAAAAAGAGTACGGGAGTCGAAATAATCCGTTAACATTCCTTCTTGAAGAAAATTTATGGCATAACAGAACGAGGGAAGTACCGGACATGTGAATTATTCATCTGTTATTTCAGCACGGTAAAGTAAGGATAA
>JASPKP010003155.1:17500-20674 GCA_030674155.1 Stramonita haemastoma | reverse complement strand
GAAACATCCACACCTAATCCCCAAACACCTACATCACCCACACATACACCCAAAACCCCTTTCCACCTTTCCCCTTTCCCCACACCACCCCACATTCCCCATCACCCACACCATCCCCAATGACACACACCACTTTACCCAAAAACCACCCACACTTTAAAACCTACCTTCATACCACAGCACCCCCAAACACCACAATCGCGCCCACCACCCCCCCACAAAGCCATGACTTCAACACATCATCCAAACCAAATAACACCACAAAAATAAAAACGGGATTCGATCCCAAGGTGTGCTTTTTCCCATTAAGTTGTGTTGTTTTGTAGTAACCTCTACTGCATTCTTTATTGATTTGGTGTGGGTTGAAACTGTCTAGTTAACTTTAAAAAGGGGTTTAAACTACTGCACCCTTTTTTTATTATTCAAAAATTTTTTTCCCTTATACCCATAAAAGAAAAATTTGGGGTGAGGGTGGGGGGATGAGGGTGGGGGTGAGGGTGGGGGTTTGGGGTTTGGGTTTGGGGTTTTAAAGGGGGGTTTTAGGTTTTGGGGTTTGGGGTTTAGGGTTAGGGGTTTAAAGGGTTAGGGTTGGGGGGGTTTAGGGGGGAGGGGGGGGGGGTGGGTTGGGAAGGGTTGGTAGGAAAGGGTTAGGGTTGGGGGGTAGGGTGGGTAGGTTGGGGGAGGGAGGGAGGGGGAGGTTGGGTTTAGGGTTGGGTGGTTATTAGGGTTATTTTAGGGTTAGGGTGGTTAGGGAAGGGAAAGGGAAGGAGGGAAAAGGGGGGAGTAGGTTGGGGGTAGGTTGGGGTGGAAAGGGGTTGGGGTTGGTTAATTTAGGAAAGTTGGGATTAAAAAAGGGAGGGTTAGGTTAGGGTTGGAGGGGAGAAAGGATACCAGACTTATGGGACACAGGGAAACGGAGATCCCCGACTACAGAAACAGCACACGGGAGATCCAACTACGGGGAAAACAGCCACGGAATGCCAGACTACAGGAGAAACAGCACACGGAGATGGCCAGACTACGGGAAAAAACAGCACACGGGAATGGACAGACAACGGGACTGCAGGCCTAAAGGGGTGCACGGAACCACCCTGAGGCTTCAGTCATCTTGATTTCTTTTTCTTTTTTTTCCACTGGTGCAGACCTGCCTACCGTATGATTTTATCGTATTTTTACGATTATTTTGTAACCCTAAATACGTTTTTCTTGATAAAAGTACTATTTTGACAATCACAAAAAAATAAATAAACTGTGGCAAAGGGTTGAAGGGAAGTAACTCTTCCATGCTGATATTTACTTTCCTTGTCAGCGATTACTTCCCTAGTCCGTGTTACCCAAGATCGTTAGTCAAGATTGTCAGTCATCACTAGAGGATCCTCTCTCTATCTCTCTCTCTCTCTCCTCTCTCTTCTCTCTCTCTCTCTCTCTCTCTCTCTCTCTCTCTCTCTCTCTCTCCCTCCCTCCCTCCCTCCTTCCCTCCCTCCCTCCTTCCCTCTCTCTCTCTCTCTCTCTTCAGTACACACACATACATATATACACACTATCTTTCTCTCATACTCACACCCAGCCACACACAGAGTCTCTCTCTCTCTCTCTCTCTCTCTCTCTCTCTCTCTCTCTCTCTGTCCCTCCATCCCTCTCAGACAAACTTTCTCTCTTACACACACACTCTCTCTCTCTCTCTCTCTCTTTGGGGGGGGCAGATAGCCTAGTGGTCAGAACATTGCGCTGGCAATTTGAAGACCTGGGTTCGAGTCCGGTCGAGGAAATTTTCTTCCTGGAGTTAACATCAGTGCTGACTCCACTCTCCCCAAAAGTCCTTCAGATGAGACTTTAAACCGAGGCCCCGTGTGCGAATGCACGCAGAACATCTTGCGCACACGTTAAATCCTGTTCCGCTTTTCGTAAGAGTAGGCCATCGTGTGGCGATCTGATCTGTGCATGATCTGTTTTGTCGGAAGCCTGCCTGTTCATCCCTGAGTGTCTTGTCTAGTGCCATCTTCAGTCTTTCTAAGATTATTCTTGTCAGTACTTTCCCTGGGATAGACAGCAGCATGATTCCTCTCCAGTTGTTGCAGGATGACAGGTCCCCTTTCTTTGGTAGCTTCACGAGGTAGCCTTTCTTCCAGTCTTCTGGCACACTCTCTTGCTCCCAGATCTTGTGTAGGAGTGGATACATCATGTCAGTTGAAGTCTGGATGTCTGCCTTCAGTGCTTCAGGGGTATACCATCAGGACCTGCTGCTTTGCCTGACTTTAAAGACTTTATGGCTTTGGTGATCTCATTTTTGGTGGGGGGGCCGGTGTTGATGCCAAGGATTTCGGTAGGTGGTGGGATATCTGGTGGGACAGATGGTGCTGGTCTGTTGAGTGTTTCTTTGAAGTGCTCTGCCCATCTTGCTCTCTGGTCTTCTTCACCTGGAATGGTATTGCCGTTCTTGTCTTTGATGGGGCAATTAGGTTTACTGTTTTTTCCTGAGAGAGTCCTCGTGATCTCATAGAGTCTCTTCATGTTTCTTTGGCCTGCTGCAGTCTCTGCTTCCTGAGTCAGCTCCTCAATGAAATTTCTCTTGTCCTTTCTTGCACTTCTTTTTACTGCACGGTTTTTGTCCCAGTATCGTGCTTGTAATGTCTGCTTCTCTTCCTGATCTTGTGTTTTGTTGATCTGGTCTTTCAGCTGTTTTCTCTAGGATGCACAGATCAGATCGCCACAATGCGCATCATCATCGAGCAGTCCCTAGAGTGGCAGACCCCCTTGTATTCAGTCTTTGTCGACTTCCAGAAGGCATTTGACAGCGTCGACAGAGATGTCATCTGGAGACTGATGCACCACTATGGTTTCCCACCAAAGTTCGTCACCATCATCCAACAGCTCTATGAAGATGCCACATGCCAAGTCATCCATGATGGTAAATTGACGGAACCCTTCTGCGTACAAACTGGCGTTCGTCAGGGCTGTCTGCTGTCACCAACCATCTTCCTGTTGGTGGTTGACTGGATAATGCGACAGGCCACAGCAGGCAGGAGAACTGGCATACAGTGGACCATCACAAGGCAGCTGGAAGACCTGGACTTCACAGACGACATCAGCCTTCTCTCACACAGGCACCAAGATGCACAAGAGAAGCTATGTCATGTTGCGGAGGAAGCCGATAAAATAGGCCTCCAAATCAAC
>JASPKP010003155.1:5000-12500 GCA_030674155.1 Stramonita haemastoma | reverse complement strand
GGTGACACTGGTTCCCAGGATAATAGTGCTTGCATTGCCTCAGGTTTCATCAGCAGTGCTACTCCATGTGTGTGTGTGGGGGGGGGCTGGCCTTCTTCCTGTCCAGAGTAGATGATGGTATCTCCACTCACTAGTCTTGACCGTCCGGTTCCATTCCATCTAGTCTCGCACAGGTCAAGGATCTTTAGGTTGTACCTATGCATTTCACATCATGCACAGATCAGATCGCCACAATGCATATCATCATCGAGCAGTCTCTGGAGTGGCAGACCCCCTTGTATTCAGTCTTTGTTGACTTCCAGAAGGCATTTGACAGCGTCGACAGAGATGTCATCTGGAGACTGATGCACCACTATGGCTTCCCACCAAAGTTCATCACCATCATCCAACAGCTCTATGAAGATGCCACCTGTCAAGTCATCCATGATGGTATATTGACCGAACCCTTCTCTGTACAAACCGGCGTTTGTCAGGGCTGTCTGTTGTCACCAACCATCTTCCTGTTGGTTTTTGACTGGATAATGCGACAGGCCACAGCAGGCAGGAGAACTGGCATACAGTGGACCTTCACAAGGCAGCTGGAAGACCTGGACTTCACAGACAACATCAGCCTTCTCTCCCACAGGCACCAAGATGCACAAGAGAAGCTATGTCATGTTGCGGAGGAAGCCGAAAAGATAGGCCTCCAAATCAACATCAGGAAGACGGAGGTCATGAGGGTGAACAACAAGAAACAAGACCCAGTGCGACTACACCAAGAAAACATCAAAGAAGTTGACATATTTACCTATCTGGGCAGTGTCGTTAGTAAAGATGGGGGAACGACGAAGACATCAAGTGCCGAATAAATAAAGCCTGTCGTGCCTTCAACACCCTTTGCCCAATCTGGAGATCAACAGCCCTCTCACTCCATAACAAGATCCGGATATTCAACACCAATGTCAAGTCGGTCCTACTGTATGGCTCAGAAACCTGTCGGGTAACAAAGACCAACACCCACAAACTCCAGACATTTACCAACAGATGTCTTAGGAACATCCTTGGTATCAGGTGGCCAGAAGTAGTCTCAAACGAAGAACTATGGGACAGGACCAGATACACTCCAATCAAGACGGAGATCAAGAAAATGGGGATGGATCAGCCATATGCTCCACAAGCCTGACCCACAAGGGAAGTGGAAAGTAGGTCGACCAAAACAGACCTGGCGCGCAGAAGCATTGAAGCAGAGACGAAGGCAGCCGGAATGACATGGGCCGAGCTGAAGAGGATCTCCCAGAACCGATTCCGTTGGAGGAGTGTTGTTGTAGCCTATGTTCCCACAGGAATCCACAGGCATAAGTCAAGTTAGTTTCAGTTTGTAGCATTCTATGCAAATTGGATATTTTTAGTCAAATACCATTTTGAGAATAATTGCTGCAAAAATATTTTCTTTATGATGATGATGACCTGAAATAACTTTAAAAGATGGTTGATTTTCAGATTCAAACTTTCTGAAGTTTGTTTGAAAAAAAAATGTAAGGTCCTTTAACCACAGAAAGTGAAGTTCTAAAACATCCATACGTTTTCATCCAAACTTTCTGTATGAAACACACACACACACACACACACACACACACACACACACACACACACACACACACACACACACACACACATTTATGTTGGGCAGAGTGTGCATAATTTTGTCTTAATTCATGTATACAGTTTTTCTGTTTTGTTTGTTTTTGTTTTCACCCCCTGTCCCCCTTTCTTTTCACCCCTCTCTCCATTAGGAATTCTTGTTTTTCTCATCTGTCATCTGTCTCTTTCGCTGTCCCTCCCTTTGCCAATCTCTGTCAGATAGTATGTCAATCTGTTTTTATATGTCACTTCCCCATCTCTTTCTTATTTTCTGTGTTTATTTAAGTCAGCATCCTGACATTTCCCTAGTATCCCTACTCACACACATACTCACACACACACACACTCACATCACACACAGACACAGACACTCTCTCTCTCTTCTCTCTCTCTCTCTCTCTCTCTCTCTCTCTCTCTCTCTCTCTCTCTCTCTGTCTGAAATGCAAGTAGAAGATTGCAAATTTTCGGAAAATGCACTCTTCTTCGTAAAAGTATAGTACTGCCAAGGAATCATAGCCACAGTTGGAACCATCAAATAAAGAATACATCGAGACCAAGAAAGATTGGGAATACTATTTTTTGCTTTCAAAATACTATTTTTGACCTGTCCAAATACTATTTTTAATTTGCTGGGGTAGGCAGGTCTGCTGATGTTTATTGTTTGAAATTAGGCAGCATTTCTCAAACCTCGGCTGTTTTGCTTTCTGCATCTTTAATCTCTCTGTGACCCATGTGTTTACTGTGCATGTGTCTTCGTGACCTTTCTGTGAAGGAAGTTAAGGTCAGACAAGGCAGCTATTTCTGGACCAAAGTTCTGTTCAAATGGGATTAAATTTAGGGATGGACATTGTAAGCCATTGATATCAGTATGGACACCTCTGAAGAAGACAAAACTTAACAAAAAACCCAGATAGTTTTCCTATTTTATAAGCCAACTTTAATCACCAGTTAAAACATGAACACTATTGTTCAGTCAAGAAAAGGAAATGTGTGGGATAAAATTGAGAAAAAAAAGTGTCAGAAGTCACTGAACATTCACTAAAATTGCAGAAAATCCTACCTTCACACTACACAGCTGTACCACCAACATCACCCACATCACCTACACCACCCATATCACCTACACCACCCATACCACACTCACACCACACTCACATCACCCACACCACCCACATCACACCCACATAACTTGTACCAAACCACATGCATCACCCACAGATTTGCACCACCAGCACCACCTACACCACCAACACCACACTCACCACTTATATAACACTCACATGACCACACCATCATCACATCAACCACAGTACACCCACATCACCCACACCCTCACCACCCACACCCTCACCACCCACACCTCATACTGACCACACCACACCAAAGCACCACACCACACCAGCACCACCGACACACACCACACCAGCACCACCGACACCACACACCACCCTTACAAATTCTACATTACCCACATCACCCATGCAGCACCACCCAAACCACACTGGAACCACCACCAACACTTACACCACCAACATCACCAACACCACCATAACGCACTTGCACTCCAAGAGCTTCACACCACTCACACAGCCCACACCACACTTGCACCACCCATACCACCCACATCACATGGTACTACCCCAATATCCACATCTTCACACTACACAGCTGTACCACCAACACCACACCACATCACCCAAACCGACACCCATCACACTGCACCACACCATAACACAGTACCACACATACACACCACTTCAAACACACACCACATCCACACACACACCACTCACGCACACACCACTCACACACACATACACCACTCACAACACACACACTTACACACACACACACACAACACTATGACTACAGTGCAAGGACTGCTTGGGTTGTCCTCATTGCTGTGTTACTTGTTTAAGGGTAACAAAATCAGTTTGTAAGTAGTAGAACATATAATGTAGTGAGGTGAGGTCCCTTAAAAACCAAAACTTAGCAACAGTCAGTGATTGTCTTCTCAGATGAATGTAATGCATGACAATAACAATTCAGTGTAAGTTATCAGTGCACAAACTAACACTCATAGACACAGATACTCCAACACCACACACACACCCACAATGTGTGCAAAAACACGCAGAACAACTTACACACTCATTAAATTCTGTTCTGCTTTTTGTAAGAGTAGGCCATTGTGTGCTGGTGGGAACAGTTAAGATTTTACAAAACTGCATACACACGGGTACTAGAGGTAAAAAAGCACAAGAGATCTTATTTCATTATCAATATAAAAGGAAAAAAACACAGACCCCCACCCATACACAGCCTAGCATGTGCATACACACGCACACATACACACACACATACTCACACACACTCACACACACTCAACACACAAACACCCATCCACTCGCTCACACACACACACACACATGCACTTACACACAGACTCTCTCTCTGTCACACACATACACACTCACACACACATATTCAATATACTACATACAACACCCACACCACAACTGCACAACAACACACCCAAGCCAAATCCACACCACACCACACCACACCACTTTACACCCACACTACTTTACACCACACCACTCCACACTACACCCACATCACTCCACACTACACCCACACCACTCAACACCACACCACTCCACACCGCAGCCACACCACTCCACACTTCACCACACCACATCATTCCACAACATACCATAACATACCAAACAACACCCACAGCACACACACACCACAACACCACCCTTTGCCACACCACTCCACCCACACCATACGTACATCTTACCCACACCTTACCCACTTCGCTTATTTCCTGCAGAAAACCACACCACCCATGACACACACAAACACCACACCTACTCAACACCCACACCACCTGCACCACAAACACAACCCACACCACCCAAACCACCCACAGCATCCACACTGCCTACACGACAACCACACCAGAACACCCAAACCACCCACAGCGTTGACACCACCTAGACAGACCACCTACACAAAAACACTGCACCAACAACATACCTACATCAGCTTCACCACCTGTATCACCTACACCACACCCACATCACTCACTCCATACATACCACACCACCCACAACATAACATAAACACCACAGCCCACATTCCTTCCACCACACCCACACAACCCATACAACTCCAGCACCAGCAATACCACACCACCTACACCATAGCCACATCAATTGCAACACCCAAACAACACCTACACTACATTTACATCACCCACACAACTGACATAACCTACACCACCCACAACACACCACTCACCCTTTCCCATCATCACTATCATCTCCACCATGCCCACTGCCCCATCCACCTACACTACCCACACCACACCACCGACATGACAACCACATTACCCACAGCATCTACATTTCTTTACCACATCCACACTACATTTGCACAATCCACACCACCCATATAGCCTACACAACACACACCACACCAACCAGACAACCCCAATCACCCACACTATGCCCACCACCCCATCCAGCCACATAACCCATATCCCCTCCACTAACCACACAATGTCTGCATCACCCACACCATACCCACACAATCTAACCACACCCACACCACCTGAACCCCATGTACACAATACCCAAATAACCCATACCACACCTACCATGTGACCCAAACACCAACACATTACCCACACCACACTTCACCACATCACCACCACCACCACTACACGACACGTCCCACACCAGCACAACCCACACAACACCACACACCATCCACACAGCCAAGTGGTCAGAACATTGCGCTGGCAATTTGAAGACCCGTGTTTGAGTCAAGGAGAATTTTATCCTTTTAACATCAGTGCTGACTCCACTCCCCAAAAGTCTTTCGGATGAGACTTTAAACCAAGGCCCGTGTGCGAATGCACACAGAACATCTTGCACACACATTAAATCCTGTTCCGCTTTTCGTAAGAGTAGGTCATCGTGTGCTGGTGGGAATAGATGACATTTACAAACCTGCATACACACGGGGACTGGATGTAAAAAAGCACAAGAGTGCTTATTCCATTATCCTCGATATAAAAGAATAATCAATCAATAATCAATCAATCACCTTCGACACCACAACTGCATCAAACACACAACCCACACCACTCACATCACACGTACACCACAGCCCCATAAACCGCAACACATCCACTACACCACACCCACACCACACTTACATCAACTACATCAAAACTGCATACATCATTCATAGCACATCATTCATAGCACATCACCCACACTATCCTCATCATTCTCATGACCAACAGCATGCAAACTGCCCCATCACCCCAACATACAGCACCCACACACCACCCACACACCACCCACACCACCTGCATCACCCAAAACATGCATATCACACCACCCATACCACACCAACATCACCAACAGCATCCACATGTCCCCACCACATCCACACATTTGCATAACCCACACCACCCACACTGCTTACGCCATCCACACCACATCACCCACACCACACCACACCACACCACACCAACTACAGTAGGTGACATTTACAAAACTGCATACACACCATCTACACCAGTCCTTCAGATGAGCTTTTAACCGAGGCCCGTGTGCGAACACATGTAGAACATCTTGCGCACATGTTAAATCCTGTTCCGCTTTTCTGAAGAGTAGGCCATTGTGTGCCGGTGGGAACAGATGACAATATTTACAAAACTGCATACACACGGGGACCAGATGAAAAAAAGCACATGATTGTTTATTCTGTTATCCTCGATATAAAAGAATAAATAAATAAATAAGAAATAAATAAACCACCCAACCCACACCTATCTCACCCAACCCACACCTATATCACCCACACCACACCACCCACACCATTCTGATCATCCCAATCACCCACACCATGCCCACCGCCCCATCCACCCACATCACCTACACCACCCAGACTACTCCCACCATATCAGCATTACCCCCGCCACACACATTGCCTACATCACCCACACCATATACACCCCACACACACCTCACACACAACACACCTACTGAAAAACTGCACCAGCACCATTTGCACAACCAACACCACCCACACCACACCACCCAAACCACTCCCAGCACCCATACTTGTTACACCACACCACATCACACCACACCACTCCCAGCACCCATACTGATTACACTGCATCACACCACACCACCCAAACCACTCCCAGCACCCATAATGATTAGACCACACACCACACCACACCACACCACACACCACACACTACACCACACCACACACCACACACTACACCACACCACACCACACCACCCAAACCACCAACTGCACCAACACAGTCTACCACACCCACAACATGCCACACCACCCAAACCACCCACAGCACTGACACCACCCACACTGCCTACACCACATGCATACCACCCTCATCAGCCACACCAGAAATACCACACAATGCACACCATACCCACATCAACCATATCACCTGTATCACCTGCACCACACCCACACCCACAAATCGTACATAGCACACAACCCACACCACAAACACATCAACCACAAAACCCACATCACACCCATAGCCCCTACATAACTCCCACACCAATCATACCAAACTACCCACAACATAGCCACACCAACTGCAACACCCACACCGTACCCATCCAACACTTTGATCACCCACACAACTCACACATCCGACAACATCCACAACACACCACCCACACCTTGTCCACCATCCCCATCACCAACACCACGCCCACCAACCAATACATCCTTGTCAATCACTATCCACACCACACTACCAACACCATGCCCGCATCACCCACAGCATGTATATCCCACACCACACCCACA
>JASPKP010000316.1:45000-47500 GCA_030674155.1 Stramonita haemastoma | reverse complement strand
CATGGAGTAGGCTGTCATTGTCAGGAAAAGATTGTGTCAAGCATCATCAGCTGCACACCAGTATCCAGCAGACTCATCTCAATCAGAGTTTCTGCAAAACCCCAGAATCTCACCATCATCCAAGTGTATGCTCCAACATCTGACTAGGATGATGATCAGATAGAAGAATTCTATGAAGAACTTGAAAACGTCATCTCCAAAACGCCCCAAAAAGACATCCTTATTGTGGAAGGCGACTGGAATGCTAAGGTGGGACCTGATGCCTATGACACCTGGGCAGGAACAACAGGACGATTTGGACTGGGAGAAACAAATGACAGAGGACAGCAGCTGCTGGAATTCGCAAAGAAGCACAAACTTACTTTGGCTAACACACTCCACCCTCACAAGCCATCCAGAACATCAACCTGGCACTCACCAAATGGTCTGATTCATAATCAAATTGATTACATTCTGTCACCCCAAAGATTCAAATCCAGCATAAACAAGGCAAACACAAGAACATTCCCAGGAGCTGACATTGGCAGTGACCACGACCTTGTACTTACCACCATCAGACTGAAACTGAAAGCAAAACAACAGCCAAAAAGCCCACGCATAAGATTCGACCTGGAAAAACTCAAAGACCCAACAGTGGTTGAGATCTTCCAAGCCAACATAGGAGGAAAGTTCGCCGCACTCACAGCCATCGACAATGATTTGGACACATTGGCCAACAACATCAAAGAAGTGCTAACGACAGCAGCAGAAGAAACATTAGGAAGAAGCAGAACAAAGAAACAACCCTGGGTGACAAATGAGGTTCTTGACCTCTGCGACAAAAGAAGAGAACTTAAGAAACAAAAGTTCACAAGTCAAGAAGCTTACAAGAAGTACATGGATAGCCACAGAGAAGTGAGGAAAAAGATAGAGAAGCCAAAGAAGGGTGGATAGAAGAACAATGCAACAACATCGAAGCTGGAATGAACCAAGGGAAACAGCAAAACAGCTTACGACACTTTGAAAGCACTAACGAAAACCACACAGCCTAAAGCGTCTGTTATTGAAGACAAAGAAGGAATCTTTTAACAGAAAACAATGCCATCCTCCAACGCTGGACAGAATACTGTGAGGGATTGTACAACTACCCACTACGCCCAGATACCAACATAGTTTCTGACAAACCCCCTGAACACCAAGATAAAGACCCACCAATACTAAGGTGTGAAGTAGATGCAGCTATTAAACAATTGAAGAAGGGGAAGTCCCCTGGAATTGATAACATCCCAGCTGAACTCATAAAAAATGGAGGGAATGAAACAGCAAGGCGATTCACAGAACTTTGTCAGAAGATCCACGACACCAAAGAATGGCCAAAAGAATGGACACAGTCTCTTGTAATACCCCTGCCAAAGAAAGGAAACCTCAAGAAATGCCAGAACTACAGAACCATCAGTCTCATCAGTCATCCTAGCAAGATCATGCTGCAGGTAGTCGTCAACAGACTGAAAAACCAAGCAGAAAAACTCCTGGCAGAGAACAAGCGGGCTTTAGACCAAAACGCGCACAATGGAACACATTTTCAATCTGAGAATTCTGATAGAGAAGCATCTCCAACACCAAAAAGACTTGTACCACAATTTCATAGACTTCAAAAAGGCCTTTGACAGGGTATGGCATGACGGCCTCTGGCAAGTACTCAGGCACTTCAACATTGACAGCTGCCTAATTGAAGTCATCAAGGCTCTGTACGAGAACGCAAAAAGTGCAGTTTTCATGAACAACCACGTGGGCGAGTTCTTCAAGACCACAGTTGGGGTTCGCCAGGGCTGCCTTCTCTCACCTGTACTCTTCAACCTCTTCCTCGAAAACATCATGACAGAGCACACTGCAAAACCACCACACTTCCATCTCCATTGGTGGAAGACCCCTTTGCAACCTCAGATTTGCAGATGACATTGACCTCATGGGCAGCAGCAAACAAGAACTGCAAATCCTAACAGACAATTTAACAGATCAGCGAGCGCATACGGCATGGAGGTCAGTACAGATAAATCAAAGATCATGGTCAACAGCGCAAGTAATGACATCACGGAAAAAAGATGAATGGAAAAACCTAGAAGAGGTGAGCCATTTCAAATACTTAGGCTCCATCCTAACAAAAGATGGCACATCAAACAATGAAGTGAAAGCTCGCATTGCAACAGCAACATCTGCTCTAGTCAGACTCGAGAAGACATCAGAAGCAACAACATCAGCTTTGGCACCAAATACCACCTTTACAAATCCCTGTGATATCTATCCTCCTATATGGCTGTGAATCATGGACTCTGACAGCAGAGTTATAAAAGAGGAGAATCCAAGCATTCGAGAACAAGTGCCACAGAAGACTTCTCAAAATATCATACAAAGAACACAAGACCAATAACTATGTGAAAGAAGAAATCAAAAAGCTGTGGGCCCCCAAGAGCCTTTGCTCTCCACCATAAAGAGGAGAAAGCTGATGTGGTTTGGTGACACC
>JASPKP010000316.1:30000-40000 GCA_030674155.1 Stramonita haemastoma | reverse complement strand
CCCATACATCCACTTTTCCCTAGAACCTAAGTACCCTCCCTTTCTAAACACCATTACATTAGTCTTTTCAAGATTGACAACCAAGCATAATCTATCTGCTTCTCTCTTAAGTCTGTTCAACTGATTTTGGAGACCAATAGCAGATTCAGATAATAAGATAACATCATCAGCAAACAATACTAGAAATATTTCAACAGTATCAGTCATTAGTTGAATGCCATGCTTTCCTGCTCTGGATACTTCAAGAGCCAATTCATTTATAAATAGAGAGAACAATAGGGGACTGAGTAAACAACCTTGTTTTACTCCTTTTGGACAAGCAAAATAATCTGAATAATAACTCTTATCACGCACACATGCCAAAACAGAGTTATAAACACTTCGTACCGCCTTATACATTTTTCCACATACACCACATTTCCTCAATACTTCCCACAAATTGTTTCTATTGACCGAGTCGAACGCCGTTCTAAAATCTACAAAGGCAACATAAAGTTTAGTGTGTAGTTGCAAGAATTTTTGAACAATGGCAAAAAGCGTAAAAATATGGTCAACTGTAGAATAGCCTGCTCTAAAGCCTGCTTGCTGTTCAATTATTTTATCTTCTTCCACAGCCCATCTAGAATGCCTTTTGGTTAAAATATCTGTGTATATCTTGCTAACCACACTAGTTAAAGCTATTCCACGATAATTACCTGGTTGGTCTATATCCCCTTTCTTATAGATGGGTACAATCATAGATTTTGACCATTCCACAGGAAAAAGGCCAAAATCAAAGAGTTTATTGAAATAGGCAACAAGAAAATCAATGACCTCATTACCAGCATGTTTTAACATTTCGCAGACAATCTTGTCAGGACCTGCACTCTTTCCAGACTTGAGTTTACCAATGCTAGCTACAACCTCTTGTCTAGAAATTGACTCATTACAGGTTGCCATGGAAATATCTGATAAGTCACCCTCTTCAATTTCAACACTTTCTTCTTGCTTTGGTACATCATCTTCTCCATTAAACAGTGTAAAGAAATGGTCGTACCACTGATTAATGCTAATGTTATTGTAAATTACTCTTTTTCTGTTAACTGACCTAATGATTTGTCAAAACAATTTTGCATCATGAATTGATTCTTTAAGCTTTTTTAATCTTGATTTATCAAATTCATTTTTTTTTCTTTTTAACAAAAGTTTATGTTGATTTCTTTCTGTTACATATGCTATCCTCTTTTCATCACACAACCTTTTTGATCGTTTAAATTGTCTTACTAACCCTCTCACTGTTCTTTTCTTTCGTTTACATTCATCATCAAACCAGTCATTTGTTCTTTTCCTATTACCTGTCGTTCTTACCATGCAAGCAGCTGCACTGTACAGTGATTCCATGAATATGTTCAAAGAGCTGTCAATATCAGTATTGATAGATATGACAGCCTGCTCTATCTTCTGTTTGAAGACTGCAGATTTTTGTTCCTCTACATAAGTGTGTAGACAGTCTTCAAACCAGATAAAACGATCCTCAGTGCCTGCAATGTCTACTTTCTGTGGACTGATGTCTTCCTCTGTTTTTTTCCATATGAATTCAACTGGCAGATGCCAAGAATCAATATGGTCACTGACATTAAGTTCACAGCAGTTAAGAGAAAGCATATCTTTTGACAAAATAACATAATCAATTACACTGCATCCATGTGGTGAAACATATGTGAAATCTCCACTAGAGACACTATCACAACAACCATTCAGTATGACACAATCAAACATGAAACATAAGTTTAACAGGGACTGGCCAAAGTTATTAACAGTGCTATCTTTTGAACTTCGCTGTAAAACATCGTTACCTAAAAAGTCATCAATATTATCATCATCATCGAAGCAAGATGCAAAGTTAACTACATCCTCCTGACATGGCTGTGCGCTCCCAGTTCTTGCATTCAGATCACCAAGGATCAGTAAATGCATGCTATTGTTTTGTAGAACTTGCAAGAGGCTTTCTTCTAAGTTTACTATACCATCTTTAATCGCCATTGTGTCATACAACGGAGCATTTTCTGGTACAACGTAACATGCCACCATCAGTACATCCTTGTCACAGTTAAACACAGACTTCTTAACCTTAACAGCTACAGTATTTTCACAAACAATATTAACTACTGAGATATAAGCTGACAAGGATTTCTGAATTAGCAAAAGAACACCACCTGAATTCCTGCCTAAACGAGACAACCTTTTAGCGGGAGCAGCAACTTGAAGAAAATCATGAAAAAATCCACTATAATCAAATGAATCATCAATGAATGTTTCTGTCAAACAAACAACGTTAAAAGTAGAAACGTAATCAATGAAAGCGGCATTATTTAATTTACTGTACAAATTTTCAACATTGTAAATAAGGAATTTCAAAGTCCCAAGATGGTCCAGCCTGTCCTATGGTGCGTTACGTGTTGATCGTCTGGGTCGCGCATTGTTGGCTGGGCACTTGTTGACAGGAGGGGAAGAACGAGGGGACCAGGAGTGGCGCAAACCCGTACCGGACTGACTGCCACGTGCAGAATTCCCTCTTACACCACGTTGACCACGTGCAGCTGGTGTCGTGTCATTCTGACTGTCCTGGTTCAAGTGAAGGGAGGAATCCCCCTCCCCGCTTTCCTCGTTCCGACCACGTGCTTTACGTGCTCTGTGGCTGTGGCTGCCCAACTTGGAACCAAGAGGGGAATCACCTCTTCCCCTTCCATCCTGTTGACCACGTGCGCTGCTGTTGTGACTGCTGCCACTGAAGCGATGTGGGAAATCCCTGCTGCGGTGTCCACGTACCTTTGGCTGTTCAGGGGTCCTAGCTTTCCCAGCTTTTGCAGAGGCACTGGTATCCATAGATGTCCTTGCAGTGGCTGCAGCTTCAGCGTAGGTTTGTGGGTCAGGTTGTCTGAGCTCTACCACAAGCCTACCTTTCTTGAAGTAGGCAACCTTGCCCTCCTTCCTAGCCTCTGACACTAAGCTTGCTTGCTTCTTCGTCAAGTCATTAGCAACCCTGACACCACTCTCTTTAAGCCTCCCCTGAAGTCACGATTGGTGATGACAGCCATTTTGTCTTTCCATCGCTGGAATTTGACAATCATAGGCTGTGGTTGTCCGTCTCTACTTACACCTACTCTATGCTCTCTGGATATATCATCAGGAGTCCAGTGTCTTGGTCCTGCTCTGTTGAGGGTGTCAGCTACCAGACTGGCACAGGTGTCATAGCTCTCGAACTTCTGCGTCTGAGGCACACCAAACATTTTTAGATTGTCTCTTCTGGAGAAACTTTCTAGTTTTTCGTAAGCGTCTTCTAGTGTTTCCACTTTACTTTTCATTTTTTTCAAAAGAGGAGGATAGATTCTGAATATCGGTTTTGTTTACTGAGTAGCCAGTGAAGAGAGTTTCGACGTCTTCTTGGGTTTCAATCAATGATGAGGTAAGAAGCTGGGTTTCTTTTTCTAAATGTTCACACCTCTGTCCTATTTCCTCACATTTAGTTTTCAAACTGTCCAACATCATTCTTGATGTTTGCCATGTCGCTTGCCATGGTGGACATGGTGTTTTCCATTGACTGCATCCTCCCTCCCAGAGACCTCAGCATCTCCAGGATCTGGGCACTGACATCCTCTGCCACACCAGGGACAGCAGAGTCAGCTGAAGAGAGAGAGAGAGAGAGAGAGAGAGAGAGAGAGAGAGAGAGGAGAGAGAGAGAGAGAGAGAGAGAGAGAGAGAGAGAGAGAGAGAGAGAGAGAGAGAGCACACACACACACACAGACACAGAGAGACAGAGAGAGACAGAGAGAGGGGGGGGGGGGTGAGAGAGAGAGACATACACACACAGATACACACACACAGAGACACAGAGAGACACAGAGAGACACAGAGAGACACAGAGAGACACAGAGAGAGAGGAGAGGAGAGAGAGAGAGAGAGAGAGAGAGAGAGAGAGACACACACACACACACACACACACACACACACACACACACACACACACACACACACACACACACACACACACACACACACACAGAGAGAGAGAGAGAGAGAGAGAGAGAGAGAGAGAGAGAGAGAGGAGAGAGAGAGAGAGAGAGAGAGAGAGAGAGAGAGACACACACAACACACACACACACACACACACACACACACACACACACACACACCACAACACAGACAGAGAGAGAGAGAGAGAGAGAGAGAGAGAGAGAGAGAGAGAGAGAGATGAGAAGAGAGAGAGAGAGAGAGAGAGAGAGAGAGAGAGAGAGAGAGAGAGAGAGAGAGAAGAGCTAATGAAAAAAGTTTCTAAATGTACCCTGTAACCATGTTGTGGATTCCATGCCATGATGACTTTTGGGGCTATTATGTATTAAGTTCTCTGTATATGATATGTGTTTTGTGCCCTGTCCCCCTCCCACTGTCCCCTTGTGAATGGGCATCTCGCTTACACAAATAAACCTTTGTCATTGTCATTGAGAGAGAGAGAGAGAGAGAGAGGAGAGAGAGAGAGAGAGAGAGTAGAGAGAGAGATGAGAGAGAGAGAGAGAGAGAGAGAGAGAGGAGAGAGAGAGAGAGAGAGGGTTCAGACCGATCCCACGACCCTAGTAGTCTAGCTGAAAGTGTCTTTGGCAAGGGATTCATTAGATTTTGTTTATTTGCTTTTTTGGCAGCGTGGCAGGAAAGGGGCGGGGCTGGGGGGGAGGGGGAGGGGGATGGGGGGAGAGGGTGGAAGAGGGGGGGGAGGGACCAAAGGCTTTATAGACTGATCCCTGTTTATGGGCTTGTTTACGTTAAGGGAGGTAAACAGAAGTGTTTTTATTGTTTTAGGGGGGGGAGAGGGGGGGGGGGGAGAGAGAAAAATATAGCAAAACGGTCAAGGACATTAAAAAAGGATTTTTGGGTTTTTTTTTCTGTTTCAATCTCTGTCTGTCTGTCTGTCTGTCTGTCTGTCTGTCTGTCTGTCTGTCTGTTCTCTCTCTCTCTCTCTCTCTCTCTCTCTCTCTCTCTCTCTCTCTCTCTCTCTCTCTCTCTCTCTCTCTCTCTCTCTCTCTCTCTCTCTCTCTCTCAATGAATAGCGAAATGTTACCACACAAGGCGTATCAAATGCTGTTGCATCTAGATAACTTAGGAAAACAGTGTTGGGTTTCGAAAATAAGAGAAATTTTATGCTTAACTGGATTTAACATTGTTTGGTTGCAACAGGGTGTTGGGGATGTCAAAAGGTTTCTAAACATATTTAAACAGAGACTCATTGATTTGTTTATTCAAGAATGGTCAGGAACTATAAGAGATCGTAATAGGTATCAACGATATAGTTCATTTAAGACTATTTTCGAAAAAGAAAGTTATGTACTAGATGTTGAAAATTATTGTCTTCGTGTTGTCATTACGCAATTAAGGTTTAATGTACTCCCACTTAATAACAATGTACATCGCTATAGTAAATCTGTTCATGATAAATTCTGTCCATTTTGTAAGAACCGAATTGAAAACGAAAACCATTTTGTGTTTATTTGTGCTGTCTATGAAGATTTAAGAGTAAAATTCCTAAGAGAATCAAAAGAACTTTCTTTGCATTTGCTACTTAGAGCCACTGATCCTATCCACAGATACAATTTATCTAAATTTGTGTTCCATGCAATGAAAAGGCGGAAAAAATACTTTAAGTCTATTAAGTAATCCTGTGATGTACGTCTGTCTGAACACGCTCACCTCTATCTATATCGCGTATTATCAAGAATGTATCATGACTATGTTTTTCCTTATTTCCCACTTCTATACTAATGTCTATGATTCAAATCATTACAGTGAAAGTGAAATGTAAATTGTGGTTAGACAACTGTCCTGAAGATTTGAACTGTAGTGGGTATAAGATGTATAAGCTTAAGTCAACCAGTGATTGTAGAATTCATATATGTCCTGTTATGTCAGATATTTTTCCTACTTTCCTTTTTCCCCCATATTGTATTGTGGCCTAAGGCCGATGTGCAATTAAATCATTTCAGTGTTCAGTGTTCAGTGTTCTCTCTCTCTCTCTCTCTCTCTCTCTCTCTCTCTCTCTCTCTCTCTCTCTCTCTCTCTCTCTCTCTCTCTCTCTCTCTCTCTCTCTCTCTCTCTCTCGGTATTGCGTAAAGTTTTATTGTTTAGTATCTTCTCAACTTGATGTATCCCTGAAAAGGGCGGGGACTGGATGTAAAAAAGCACACGAGTGCGTATCTATTATCCTCGAATAAAATACTTTGCCTTGCCTTGCCTTGCCTTGCCTTGCCTTGCCTTGCCTTCTCTCTCTCTCTCTCTCTCTCTCTCTCTCTCTCTCTCTCTCTCTCTCTCTCTCTCTCTCTCTCTCTCTCTCTCTCTCTCTCTCTCTCTCTCTCTCTCTCTCTCAGAGTTATCATTCTGAGTTATCATTGCTGATTCTAACGTAATCAGCAATGATAACTCAGAATCCAATGACCTCAATAAATTAAAACAATACTGCCAAGAAAAGCTTATACCTTCAAAACTTCACCTACCATTCATGTCTGTTTCAGAGGTCTATAACTATCTGACTCACCTCAAACAATCAAAAACGCGTGGTCTTGATGGAATAGACAGCAATATATTAAAATTATCAGCTCCAGTTATCACAGACACACTAACATATATATACAACCTCTGCCTTGATAAGAACTATTTCCCCAATGCCTTCAAATGTGCTAAAGTGATCCCCATCTACAAGTCTGGTGATACCTCAGATCCTTCAAACTATAGACCAATCTCTATTATACCTATCCTTTCAAAACCCCTGGAAAAAACATATGAATAAACACTTAGTCCATCATATTGAAACAACTAACTTACTTCATTCTTATCAGTCTGGATTTAGACAAAAGCACTCGTGCCATACAACACTAATCAGTCTTGTAGACAATTGGCTATCAAACATTAATGGCAATAAATTTTGTGGAGTATTATTTGTTGATTTCAAAAAAGCATTTGATACAATTGACCACAAACTTCTCCTAAAAAAGCTAGACCTGTATAACATTTCAACAAAAACCATTCGACTACTAGATTCCTATCTTACAAACAGGCAACAGTGTGTCTCAATAGCTACATCAACATCCAAACTAAAAACCATTCATTATGGAATACCACAGGGATCCATATTGGGACCAATTCTCTTTTCATTATACATAAATGACCTCCCTTTACATATCCATTCCAAATGTGAACTATTTGCTGATGACACAACCATACATACGAGCCATAACAACATTGACTATCTTGCAACCATATTACAAAAAAGCACTGACGAACTTGTCAAATGGACAGAACAAAACCACATGTCTATTCATCCTTCAAAAACAAAATGCATGCTGATCACCACCAGACAAAAGCGACAGAATTTATCACATAACTGTTTAAAATTTACATAAAAAATGATGCAATTGAATAAACCTCTCACCACAAAGTACTAGGAGTAACACTTGATGAAAATCTCAGCTGGTTCTACCACATATCTCATCTATGCAAATACTTGTCCCAAAAAGTTTACCAGTTGACTAAAAGTAAACACTTTCTTGACTTCAACTCAAGTAAATTGTTCTTTCAAGCTTATATACAATCCTCAATAGACTATGCAGCAACCCTGTGGGATTCTGCCAGTGCAAATACCATGAAACCGTTACTTAGCCTGTATAAACGTGGTCTTAAACTGGTCCTATTGAAGAAAACAACCTTGCAAGAAGTGGACTTTAATCAGTTAAATATTCTTCCCCTACACCAAAGACTAAAATATAACAAAGGCATCATGATGTTTAAGATAATGACAGGAAATGTCCCCACACCCTTAAAAGATAATTTCCCAATAAATCATTCCAGAAATATGGAAAAGCCAAGTGTCCCAATCCCAAGAATAAGGTGTGTGTGGGGGGGGGGGGGGGGTAAATTTCCATGAAGGGATCAGTTTCAGGGATTTATTTTCTCTGCAGGATCTTATACGTTTTCTAATTTATTATCATGTTCTATACGAATTCTTTTATTTCGTGGATAATGAATGACCACTCGTATGTTGCTGTTGTTTTTACATCTAGCCCTCATGCACGTTTAAATCAGAGTTGTAAATGTTATCATCCATTCCCACAACACAATGGCCTTCTCTTCCGAAAAGCGGAATAAGGGTCGGGATAGCCTCGTGGTCAGAACATTGCGCTGGCAATTTGACGACCCGAGTTCGAGTCCGGTCGAGGATATTTTTCTCCTGGAGTTAACATCAGTGCTGACTCCACTCACCCCAAAAGTCTTTCGGGTGAGACTATAAACCGAGGCCCCGTGTGCAAACGCACGCAGAGCATCTTGCGCACACGTTAAATCCTTTTCATAAGAGTAGCCATCGTGTGCCGGTGGGAACAAATTATAAGATTAACAAAACTGCATACACACGGGGACTAGATGTAAAAAATTAAAAAATAAAAGCACATGAGTGCTTATTCCATTATCCTCGATATAAAAGAATAAATAAATGATAAATAAATAAATAAAGTTACGTGTGCGCATATGTTCTACGTGCTACCTCATCTGTAACGTCTCTGTCCTGCTGTTCGCACGCTGCTCATTTCGAACTCCCCGCCACAGCCATACCCAGATTCGTTCTGTCTCATCCTCGAAGTAAGAAGTCCACAGGGAGTTTCTCAATGCCGCACTGCCGTGGAGACACCAGCCAGAGGGTCCCTGCACTGCTGCTGGGTCACTTTGGTGGCGTTCAGGGTTGCCTGTTCTGAGCTAACACACGCAGGGCAAAACCTACTAAGTCACTTACTGACGACGGTATTAGCTCAGTCGCGGAGCCAGACTGAGTGAGTCACCCACCCGAGGTGGCGACCACCACAACGTCCCTCCAACGACTGCCTCCCCGGGAACCTCCAACCCCAAAGGCTTTGACACAAACTCACCACAGACACAGAAGTGTATGGGGAAACCGAATCTGAGGTCACCATGAGACCAGAGCAACAGAGGCCACCGAATCAGAGGCTTTTTTTTTTTAATTGCATGATGACCAATGGTAATGACGATGATGTAATGATGCCGTTATGGAAGTGCATGTGCTTTGAGACTACTTGACAGGGCCGTACTCTACGCTTACTATCATAACATATCCCTGCGTCAACCAGGACCAAGAGATACAGACACCTGCAGTGTTGGTCAGGTAATTGGAGCAACACTCTTAAATTCGCATCCCTAAAGTGGATGAAGCACAACTGTGTGGTCCCAGTCTCCTCACTGAGCCCACAGCACACTCACTCTGGGTAGGAGCCGGTCAGAGTCCGAAAAATCCCCTATGTCTCTTATGGGTTTCGAACCCGCGACCTTCCAGTCCGTTACCCAAGGCGCTAACCACTGCATGCGCTGCTATTTTTGAAATGTTGTCATCCGTTCCTACCGGCACGAAACGGCCTACTTTTCCGAAAGGCGGAGCGGGTTTTTAGGGTGTGCTGAAGATATTCTGTGTGCATTTACATACAGGGCCTCGGTTTTTAACCTCGTCCGAAGGACTTTGACATTCAGATCTGCTTTCTTATCAAACTGGGAAAAGGGGAAAGGCTGGGAATCTAACCAGAGAAATGTATAAGAACAAAATGAACGAATGAATAAATGAACAAATAAACAAACGAGTGAATCAATCAATCAGTCAATCAACCCATGAATCACTGAATCGATCAATCAAAAAAAAAAGAATGAATTAATAGAAAAATGAAAAAAAGAAAAACAAGAAATAACGAATTAAACAATGAGTTAAAAGAAAGACAAAAAAAATTAGACAACAACAACAAAAAACATCAAAGGAAGAAAAATAAAATAAAGGACAGAACAAAAAAAATGAAAAGAGGGGGTGAAAAAGGCAGACAGAAAATCCAATTAAAGCAAGCATGGGGGGAAAAAAGAAAGAAAAAGAATGGACCACCCACTATGAGTTCTATCAAAACTAACAATAAATCATTTCAACACGCAGACA
>JASPKP010000316.1:22500-25000 GCA_030674155.1 Stramonita haemastoma | reverse complement strand
AGAGGAATCACAACACAGGCAGTATATTTTGACATATCAAAAGCGTTTGACCGTGTCTGGCACAAAGGGCTCCTGCACAAGATGAAAGCATATGGTATATGAGGTAAGTTATTAGACTGGTTTACTGACTATCTTTCAAATCGTTCCCAAGCAGTAGTTATTAAATGAAATAAATCAGATTTTAAAACTATAAGTGCTGGCGTTCCTCAGGGATCAGTCTTAGGTCCATTACTATTTCTAATTTTCATAAATGACATTGTGAACAATATAGAATCTGATATAAGACTATTCGCAGATGATACTAGCATGTCTTTAGCATTAAACGATTCAAATATTCGCGCCGAAATACTTAATTCAGATTTAGAAAAAAATAGATTTCTGGGCCAAGTACTGGAAAGTTAGCTTTAATGCAGACAAAACAGAGCTGTTAAATTTTTCTCGCAACAATAACACAATCCTGCCTCTTTCATTCGACTCGACCTACCTTCAAAATAAAAGTATGCATAAACACCTAGGTATCATCATTCAGGACAATTGTAAATGGGATGAGCATATTAAGAGCATAATAAATACTGTAACTATGTTGGTTTCATGCTTTAAAAGCTATAAATATAAACTTAATAGAAAAACACTTGAAACAATGTATAAGTCATTTATCCTCCCTCATTTCGACTATGCCGACATAATATGGGATAATTGTACTGAAACACAGTCAAAATCGTTAGAAATGTTACAGCTTGATGCAATACGAACAATAGTCGGAGCTGTTCGTGGCACATCCCATGAAAAATTGTACCAAGAGTCTGGATTCTGCACTCTGAAAGAACGAAGAGCCAGACACAAACTCTGTTACTATCATAAAATGGTTAATGGTTTATGTCCCCAATACTTAGTTGATCTTATTCCTGCACTAGTAACCGACATAAATCCGTATCATAGAAGAAGGCCATACGAACGTAGCTTACCAAAGTGTAACACAGAAATATATAAAAAGTCTTTCATTCCGTCAACAACTTTACTGTGGAACTCTCTTCCAGATTCTATCAAAAATAGTCAGTCTTTAAGCCAATTCAAACGATATTTATCTATAAATGATCCTACTGTACCTTTGTATTTTTATCACGGTGAAAGAAAAGAACAAATACTGCATTGTCGACTTCGACTTGGAATAAGTGATCTAAAATATGATATGTTTCAACGTCACGTAGCAAACGATCCATTGTGTGCTTGTGGCAATGCACAGGAGACAGTTGAACACTATTTTCTGAACTGTCCTAATTTTGATCTAGTCCGTGCCAACACACCCCCCCGAATATGTTATTTTGCAAATTCTTTTAACAGGCAGCCCTGAATTAAATATGAAGACAAACATTTTTATTGTTGAAGTTGTCCATCAATTTATATGTGATTCAAAACGATTTTTATAATACTTTTTGTCAAATGACAATGACCAATTAAGGAAAGTCTCAGTACAGGTTTGGAGCACTTATTTAACTTTTATTTAACTTTCTTTGCTCTTCGCTAATGTCTGTATGATTGTTAAGAAAACATGCTACAGCTTCGAAAGGTGAATAGCAATTAACAAATTCTGATATAGTACACGATTTATTCGATAATTGTTATTGTTTATGTAGATTATAACCTGATATCATCATAACTAACTTAAGAGTATTTTTGGCCTTGTAGATGGAATATTCATGGGTTGGTCTCTCACTCTCTCTATCCTTCTCCAGTTTTTATTGTTGTTTTGTGTTTTGTTTTTGTTTTCTTTTTGAAATATATTCTATTCTCATTATCTTTATGTGCTTTATCTATAAATAGATATAATTATTTGAGTTACTTTTTCTTCTTCTAGCAAAGATTGCATTTGAGGTTGGTTTCTTTGTTTTTGCTGTTGTTTTGCACATTGCAGCCCAACGGCCGTCATTTTCATGTTAATTTTTATTGTTGAATTGAGCACACTATAAGCTACAAGCTTGTTGTTGCTATGGTTCCTGAATGCTGTTGTTTTCAATGTTTGTTAAAAAAAAAAATCTGAATAAAAATTATTTAAACCAAACACTGCTATGTGCACTAAAACCACACGAATGTCAGCATGCTACATACTGTATTGGAATTGGATATTTTGTTGTCGTTCTTTGCTTTATCGTCCTTCCATTTTATGTGATATTGGATTATAATTTTTTTTATAAAATAGAACTATTTTTTTCATTTCCACCACATTATGAGTCACATTCCACCGAAGTTCAATTTCTAGTTGTTAACATGTTGTTAATCTATTAAAAAAGAAGAAGAAGAAGAAGAAATATATATATATATATATATATATATATATATATATATATATATATATATATATATATATATATATATATATATATATATATTATGGGGGGGAGGGCTACTCAGCACAGAAAACAGATTGAAAATCAGACAATTCTATGAACAAAATATTACAAACTAAAATAATAAACTACAAAAAGTGACAACATAAGAAGCT
>JASPKP010000316.1:10000-17500 GCA_030674155.1 Stramonita haemastoma | reverse complement strand
GGGACAGTCCTATGGGTTTACAGTGGAGAAAAGAAAGTCATACCACATCAGTGACATTCCTCTGATAATGAGTAATACCAATGATATAAAAAAACGGCATGCTGTAGTTGTTCATTGTGGGGTGAATGATCTCAAAGATTCGGATCCCCAAGAAGCAAGCAAACATCTAGTTAAAAATGTGAAACAAGTTTTAGCTTCTTTTCCCAATACCAAAATTGTGATAAGCAAAATTGCCCCTGTGAAAAGTCCCAGCCTTCAAATGAAAAGAGAACTTTTCAATGCAATGACATGTTCTGAATTATATAACCAAAGCAATGTATCATTTGTCTCACACGAAAATATGTATACACATCATCATTATAAAGATTCACTTCATCCTAATGCCCATGGTTCTAGTGTTCTGGCAAGAAACATTGGCAGGCACATTCATGCTTTGTTTTGGGAAACACCAAAGAGGAAACAAAGAAGGAAGTTTCAAGGAATGAACCAGTACCGACCACCACCCTACGCCTTTGACGACTGCCAGCAACAGCCAGGATACAGCCAGCGACAATACGTCTACCAGCAGGACTGTCCCCCTTGGAGGGAACATGCCCGGCAGAATAATGTCCGTATGTTTAAAAATCCCTTTGAATGGTGACATTTTGTACATCAATGCGTTGCACCAGCTGCAGTACAGACAACAGACACTGTAATCTCGCTAACAGCAGCTGCTCACCAGATAAAGAACTTTTTTGTTGTTGTAGTTCTGTTCCTATTTATTTGTTCATTTATTTTGTTCATCTATTATCTTTCTGTGGTGTGCTTTAAATGACATAATTGACATTGTATTATTAGTTTACTTGCACTCTTTTTAACTTGGTACCAATTTATTAATATTTTAAAATTATTCACTTGTTGATAAGGCATTTTGGTTTATAATCATATAATGCCTAAAAAAAAATCACAAATGCTGAAAATCATGCAGTGGAATGCCAGATCCATATCCACTAATCTGCCATATTTAGTTCAACATCTTTCTAATAACAATTACCAAGCTCTTGTATTACAGTCTCTCAATGTAAAGAAATGTAAGCTGCCTAAACTTCAAGGCTACTACTATCCACCTGTACATGAACATGTGGATGCTGTGAGTAAAATCAATACAGCAATATACATTCAAGAAGGGGTAGACTATAATGTATGTTGTTCACCAATGCCTAATAACATTCCAGATTCATATTCTTGCGCAGCACGTGTAAAGTTTACAAATGATTTAGTAATGAATATTGTATCCCTGTATTTACCAAAGGGAGTTAATGACTTTAATACAGAATGGCTGCACTCTGTACAAGATAATCAGAAGTGGCTGGTAGCAGGAGATTTCAATGCCCACGCGCCTTTCTGGGATAAAGGAAGTACATCTGTTTCCTGCAATCGTTTTATAGAAAATATAACGGACTCTTGTCTGTGCCTTCTAAATGATGGTAGTGTGACAAGGATACCTGACATCTCTACCCACAGAGCATCAGCATTGGATCTGTCTTTTGTATCTTCTGCTCTTGCTCCTGAATGTACGTGGGTAACATATGGAGATACTTTGGGGAGTGATCACCTACCTATTGTTATTACTTTTAATGAAATGCCAACTCTTTGTGACACTGAAAAAGACATACTACCAAAATTTAACTATAAAGAGGCTAATTGGGAAAAGTTTAAAAGCTTCCTTACAGCATATGATATAAATTGCTTGGACTCTGATAATATAGACCAATTTTGTTCCACCTTTACTAACGCCATTATTCAAGCTGCTTACCAATCTATCCCCACTATTAAATCACTAAAATCAAGGAAGTGTTCAGGGAATGTTTGGTGGACACCTGCTTGCGAGGAAGCGGTGACAAATAAACGTTTGATGTTCAAAACATATCTAAAAAATAAGACATTAGAAAACCATGAAAAACAGAAGCAGGCCAAAAATTACAGCAATATGGTTATAGCTCAGGCAAAACGACAATTTTGGTCATCATTTTGTTCCAGTGAAATATCAAGTCATACAGATCTTTAAAAAGTATGGAAAAAATTTCATGAAATGAGAAAAGGTGTGATTTTGCCAAATTGCCCAGTTAAATTTAAAAACAATGAATTTCCCTTCAATACAGAAAAGGCGGAGGCTTTTGCAGATATGTTTTCAGAGTCCATGCGTATTGAAGGTCTCTCACTTAAAAGCAGTAAATACAGAAAAGCTGAAGAGAACAAAATAGAATATGAAGACCCAGTTTCTAAAAATACTGAATATATTAATGCCCCAATAACAATCAATGAAGTAAAAGATGTATTATTTTCTCTTCCTAGAAAGAAAACTTCTGTTGGTTTAGATGCCATATCCAACGATATGCTTAAACAGCTACCGGAAAAATTCATTATTCTGTTGCATAAACTTTTTCAAAGGTGTTGGACAGAAGGTATTATGCCAATAAACTGGAAGCAGTCTATCATTGTTCCCATTCATAAGCAAGGAAATCCTAAAACTGATAAAAGTAGTTACAGACCCATAGCCCTGACTTCTAACACAGGTAAGCTTATGGAGAGAATAATTCTAAAGAGGCTTGTATATTATTGTCAAAAAAATAAAGTAGTTCCTGTAAATCAAGCTGGCTTTCAAAAAGGCAGATCTGCTATTGACAATCTAGTTAAGCTAACAACACAAATCAAGCAACAGTTTGCCAGAAGAAAAAATGTACTTGCAACATTTTTTGATGTCAGGAAAGCATACGATCAAGTTTGGCACGCTAAATTGCTGCATAAATTAAAGACTATTGGCTTTTCCAGGCATCTCTATCATTATATCAAAAGTTTTTTACGTAACAGAAGTATGCAAGTAAGAGTAGGGAATACGTATTCACACACTAGGTCACTGCACATGGGTTTACCACAGGGTTCTGTTATAGCCCCTTTTCTATTTAATATACTGTTACATGACTTACCAACAAAATTATCTAAAGATGTAATCTTAGTACAATATGCTGATGATATATGTATATGGATGAATGTTACTATGAAGCGCAGTACAACAAAGAGGATGATTAATTATACTAGAAAGATATATCAAAAAGAGCTAGATCATTTATATAAATATATTTTTGAAAATGGTCTGACATTATCCACAGAAAAAAACAAACATTATGCTTTTTAACAATGGCAGTGATCCAGATACACTACCACAGTTTATGATTGGAGGGGAAACAATTCAGTACACAAATACTGTAAAATTTTTAGGTATTTTACTAACATCAAAGTTAACCTGGAATGCTCATATTGGATACATCTTAACAAAAGCAAGAAAATGTATCAATTTTCTTAAAATGGTTAGTAGACAGTCATGGGGACAAGATATCTTCACTCTAAAATGCTTGTCTACGTCACTTGTACGTTCCAAACTGTCTTATGGACAAGAAGTCTTTTTTAGTGCTCCCAATTATTTACTTAAAAAACTCCAAAGTATAGACAGTAAGGCATACAAACTTGCACTTGGTGTGCCATTCCATGCATCCACCATAGGAACTTATAACGAAATTGGGGAACTTCCCTTAGCTGAATACCGACAACTTTCATGTGCCAAATATGTGTTACGGAGCACAGCAAATGAAAATTTTGTTTCTAGTGAGTTACAAGTTCAAGCTGAGACGAATTTTCCGAAAAGAGCCAGACATATTTCGTGTTTAACGCCTATTGGCACTTATGTATCAGACCTTTTTAAAAAATCTGAACTTAATCATTACGACTTAGAAACACAAAAAGAAGCTGTACCATGTCCTTCATGGGAAATAAATAAAGCAAGTTTTGATATAGAATGTACAAATGGAAAAAAGAAAGAAAATCAAAATATCATGGTTGCAGATGTCCGATCACATATCGCAAACAAGTATGCTAACTTTTTAAAAGTATATACAGATGGATCTGTCTTAGAAAACCATGAAACTGGTTCAGCATTCGTCATACCAGCATTTAAAACAGAGAAATCATACTATCTTGGTAAACATCATTCAATATTTACAGCTGAATTAATTGCTATTCTTATGGCTCTTAACCACATTCTTGATTTTCCATTTTTCATTATTCCTATTTTGCTCTGTGTAGACTCTAAGTCGGTACTGTATGCTATAAAATCCCCAAATTCCAAGAAAGTATCCAGAATCATTTTTGAAATTAAATACGTCATACACCTTCTAAGTTTAAGAGGTATTCCGGTTCATTTTTGTTGGGTACCTTCACATGTTGGAATATTTCCAAACGAGTGGGCTGATAGAACTGCAAAAAAGGGGGCAAGACATGATTTGGAATCAATAGAACAACATGTTCCCTTATCTCTACAGGAGGGATACCACATATTAGAACAAACGTCATGGAGTAAGTTGAAAGAATCTGTTCAATTCAAGGAACAATGTCTAAAGAGTTGTCTGACTAGTTCCCTTACTTCATGTTACATATCTCCCTCTAAAATAAAGTTAAGTGTCATAACCGCAAGAAGAGTAAATGCATTGTATTTTAGAATGAAGTTAAATGCATTCATCACAAAATTTTGCAAAAATGTCAAATGTCTATGTGGAGATCACATTACAAATACCCATATCATATTTGAGTGCCCAATTGTAAAGCCCCTCTTACCTGTATTTTCCGAGCAGTCTATGAAAAATGTATTTGAAAATTCAAAGTTAGCCTTTGCCATTGCTCGATGTTTATTGCACAGTCCACTTGAACATTTGTTGTAGTTACATTATTGATGTTTAATGTTCACACTTTGTTAAATTTAAACTTTTCTCATGTCTAAGTTGTTTTTTTTGTTTGTTTGTTTGTTGTTGTTTTTTTTTAAATTTATATATATGTATAAAGTATTATCACCTTTTCATGTACAAAAACATCCACCCACATGTTAACTCTTCAGTCTTTTCTTCTCCCACTCCTTCCACTCCCTTCTTCAACTTCCTTACTTTCCACTTTCCTCGTCTAATATCACTGAGTGTGAACAGACGTTAAATTGAAGACAACAACAACAACAACACACACACACACACACACACTCACACACACACACACACACACACACACACACACACACACACACACACACACACACACACACAACACGGTTTGCACTCATCCAGTCAGCACGCATACTCCTACGTACATGCACACATTTAGAGTCTTTTAAAAATGATATGGCGTCAAAAAAAAAACACACACACAAAAAAAAAAAACCCAGCTTATATCAGTTACAATGTCACCAACTATTATTTCAGACTTAAGAAAAAGAATCCATGAAATGTCATTAAGCAACTTATGTCAGATTACAATATCTCCACACTTTAGTTCATACTTATATAAGGAGGAAGAAAAACAACAACAACAACAAGAACAACAACAACAACAACAACAACAAACAAACAAACAAACAAACAACAAAAAAACAAACAAACAAAAAACCCCACAAAAAACAAAAACAAAAAAACAAAAACAAACACAACAATACCATATCATAATACCGATCTCCACTGAGAGGAAATAACATATACACTAACAAACATACAAACAACAAAAAACTAACAAAACAAACAAAAGCAACAGACACCCAAACAAACGAAATAAACGAAAACCCCAAACAAAACAAAATAAAAGCAAAAAACAAAAAAAATCACACACAAAAAAGAAAAAAAAATGGGAGGGGGGGGGGGGGACGGGTGGGGAGGGGGTGTCAAGGAGGAAGGGGGTAAACACAAACAGCAAACAGAAGAATTATAATAATGATTTATGATTATATTCATAATAAAAATCCCTACACATATGAACAAAAACAAAAAGCAAACAAACAAACAAACAAACAAAACAAAACAAAACAAAAAAAAACAAAAACAAAAAAACAAAAAAGAAACCACCACACAACCAACAACAACAACCAGAACTAAAAGTAAGGCCTTATCCACTAATCAAAATAATATGAATATAATAGTGCTAATAGTCCCATTAATAAAATTAATAAAATAAATTTTAAAAAAATATATTGAAACTATTGAACTGGGTAAGAAAAAAAAATGCATAAACAAATTCTCCAATTTAGTCATCAGATCAATGGTTTGGTTTTCTCCTTTTACATTTGCAGAATATACACGTGTTTACATACATCACTTATTCCCTATCCTGTTCAAAATTAAATTAAAGAAAGGAAAAACAAAAAGAAACCTGTCTCCACCTTTTCCCCTTTCCACATACATATATAGCAAGCAAAGTGTAGATTTTTCAGTCACAGTAAACCACACCTGAAAGATTTTTCAGGGTGAGCAGAGAGTACCAATATCTTTAGTCTGTTCTAAATATGGTTGATTGGATTGATGTGTAGTTCTTAAACATTTTTGCATAAAGGCATTAAGTGATTTTTCAACTGATTTTTGAACTGATTTTTATTTTTGATACATTTTAACTGTTTTGGGAGCTTGTTCCATAAATCACTACCTGAATATAGGAAGCTTGCTTTGTAAAGATTGTTTCTGGGTCTGGGAAATGTTAGTAGATGGTTATGCCTGTGCTCATTAATTTTGAATCTATTGGTGATTTTGGGAGGGGCATTTCCATTGACAACTTTTTGTACAAATAGAGCTTTATTGAAATAAAGCCTGTTTTGGAATGTAAGAATATTTGTTTGCTTATAATCAATGATGGTTAGGGAGCTTGATTTTAATAGGACAAGTTTTAGTGCTCTTTTATATAATCGATGAATGAATTTCAAATTAGTTTCACTGCAGTTGTCCCAAAGAGATGAGGCATAGTCAACTATAGGCAAGATGTGTCCACAAAAAAGAGTTTGCGTGAATGACTATCTAGAAAGTGTTTTATTTTTGATAGCTGACGTGCCTTGTTTGTAAGACGTTTTCCTAGTGCCATCACATGGTCAGTCCAAGTAAGATTTTTGTCGATAATTACACCCAGAATTTTGTGTGAGTCAACTTCTTCAATAATTTTTTGATCTATCAACAGAGGTTGAAATTTACTTTTCATTTTTTGCCTCTTTTGTCTTGCTAGTATGTACATACTTTTAGTTTTTTGTGCATTTAAGGACATATGGTTTAATTGAGTCCAAGTAATCAATTTGTTGATATTGTTTTGGAGTTTGAGTGTTAGTCTGTGGGGGTCAGTATCACTACAAAAGAGGGATGTGTCATCAGCAAACATTTCACAGCTACAATCTAGAAATAAGAGTAAGTCATTTACATATATTGAGAACAAATATATATATATATAGGACCCAATATTTATCCTTGTGGTACTCCATATTTAATAGATACTAAATCTGATGTTTGATTATTTGCAGTTACCAGCTGCTGTCTATCTAACAAAAAAACTTTTTAAAAGATTGATTATTTCAGGTGTTAGTTTACATAGGTGAAGTTTACGCACTAGCAAGGAGTGATTAATTACATCAAATGCTTTTTCAAAGTCAACAAAAATTAGGCCTGTATAGTTATTTTC
>JASPKP010000316.1:0-7500 GCA_030674155.1 Stramonita haemastoma | reverse complement strand
TTGTTTACTGCCACAGTTTGGAATCGGTTTGTCAGGTACGAACTAAACCAGGTGAGGGCAGTGCCTTTAATACCGAAAGTGTTTTTGGAGACGGGAGAGAAGAATTGAATGGTCTATAGTGTCAAATGCTGCAGATAAGTCGAGAAGAGTGAGGAGGGAGATTTTCCCTGAGTCAGAAGCATGTAGAAGCGAATTTAAGGTGTGCACTAGGGTGGTTTCGGTGCTGTGGTTGATGCGGCAGGCAGACTGGAACGGGGGGAGGAGACTATTGGAATGGAGATGGCTGTTGAGTTGTTTCAGAACAACTTTTTCAAGGAATTTAGAGATAAAAGGCAGATTGGAAACAGGTCTATAGTTCTTCAGAGTGTTAGGGTCGAGGTCGTGCTTTTTGAGTAGGGGTGTAACTATTGCAGTTTTGAGAGCTGGTGGAAAAATCCCTGAAAGAAGAGATGAGTTTACAATTTTCGTGATGGTGGGTATAAGCTGTGGAAGGCACTGAGTGAAAAGAGAAACAGGTATTGGATCAAGATCGCATGATTTTGTCGTCATTTCTTTCAAAATTGTCATGATTTCACTTTCGGTTGCTGGATGAAGGGAAAGGAGAGGAGTGCCAGCGAATTGGGGATCAGGAGGCGCAGGTTGGAAAGAAGACTGATCCAGTCTGGAACGAATATTGCGGACTTTGTCAGAGAAGAAGGAAGAAAAAATAGCAGGAAGTTCAGAATGGCTGTAGGCGGTAGGCAGAGGACTTGCCTTATCAGATCCAAGAAGAGTTGAGGTGAGGGAAAAAAGAGATTTCATTGATGTAGCATTGAGAACTTGAGCAGAATAGAAATGTGTCTTAGCTGAATGGATTAAGGATTTGACTTTGTTGGTTTGTTTTCGTAAAAGCTGTCTGTTAATCTCAGTTTTTATTTTGCGCCACTGCCGCTCTAGCTGTCGGCGTTTACGCTTTGCAACCAAAATTTCGTGAGTGTACCATGGGGCACAGGGTCTATCGCGCAGGAAGAGGTCCGAAGAAGGTGCATGCTCATCGAGCAGTTGACTGAGAACATTACTGTAGTGTGTAGAAGGGTCAGTGTTATCAGGAGCTTGTGATAGGCGTTCAGCAGCTTGGGAAGAAAATATTTGAATATTGATGGCCTTGAGGTTGCGACGGGTAACGTGCTTTTTCTTTCTGATAGGCTTTGCGATGTTGAGAAAGAAAAGGATAGCAGAATGATCAGAAAGCAGTTCATTAGTGACAGATACGGATGTGATGAGATTTAGTGAGGCATCAGTGACGAGCCAGTCTAAGATGTGGCCTGATCTATGTGTAGGTTCATTTACTAGCTGGGAAAGAGAGTTGTTAGATAAGGAAAGAGAAAGACGTTTGACATCGGGAGAAGACTGGTTGTCGAAGTGGAAGTTGAAGTCACCGAGAATGATAAGTTTCTTAGGATACAAGCTGTAGTGATCAAGGAGGGACTGAAACTCTTGGTGGAAAACTGAAGATATTAGATTGTTTTTATGGCTAGGAGGCGGACGGTACAGACAGCAGAAAGTAATAGAATGGCCTGGTAAGTTGATGTTGAGTTCAGAGACTTCAAAAGATTCAGGTGAGAAAGGGAGATAGTTGCAGGAAGAAAGAGCTGGGTGCAGTGTGTCTTTGTAGATGACAGCAATGCCACCTCCACGGGAGAGTCGGGGGAAAGAAAGAGTCGTGTAGCCAGGTGGTGTTAGCTGTTCAATTATTGGTTCATGACCTTGATGGTTTAGCCAGGTTTCTGTGAGGAAAGCAAGATCGATGTTGTGTTCAGATATGGAATCAGAAAGAAAGTCGGCTTTACCCTCTGGGCAGACGGATTGTGCATTAAGTAGACATAAATGAAGAAGGTTAGAAGGAGGTAAAGAGGTTGAAGATGGAGGTGGTGAGTGAGGGGGACTATCAGAGGAAGAGGACGGGGATGGAGGAAGAGATGTGTGCAGTGGACTTACTTGAGATGTGTGCAGTGGACCTACTTACCCGTAGGTTGATGTTGAATTAGGATTATTTAGAGTCTAGGGATGGGGAGTGAGCAATTACCTGCCCACTCATCTCGGCTCTTAATGATCCTTCTTTACCTGCCCAGGTATTGTCGGTTACATTTATATTAGAGGTCATTGGTGTCTAAATACTGGCAAGATGTGCGTGCATCGCATTTCACATAATTGCTCATTCCCCATTCCTAGACACTAAATAATCCTAATTTAGCCTCAACTTACAGATAAGTCTCGTTTAAATCATAAATTGTACTTTACGCTTACTCTCATAATATATCCGGGCTTCAACCAGGCCCAAGAAATACAGACACCTGCAGAGTTGGTCAGGTAATTTAAGCAACACTCTCAAACTCGCATCTGCTTAAGTGGATGAAGCTCGACTGTGTGGTCGAGTCTTTCCACTGAGGCCACAGCACACTCACTCTAGGGAAAAGCTGGCTGCAGTCCAAAAAATTCCTATGTCTCTTACGGGATTTGAACCTGCAATCTTCTAGTCCAATATCCAGAGTGCTAACCATTGTGCCACAACTGCTGGTACTTTCCTTTTGATGATAAAGTTCATGCTTTTTGTAAGGGGTAATGGAGCAGTGGGGAGGTTGCTGCCTCAGACTTTAACCTGAAGCTATCAGAGTGCATGTTCCAGTCACCACCAAAGTACAGCTGTCTGGTGGGAGGATTTTTCCCTGTGCAGTTAGCGTTTGTTTCCATGTCACTCCACTGCAGGTTCTTTGGATGAGGCTGTGGGCTGGGGGCCTTTATGTAGATGCACACATGGCCCCCCAAACCATGCTCAGGATAGGGGAGGGAGGGAGGGTCTGGCTTTGGGCTGAACTCGACCCCCAGGCCTATGGTTTTTCTGGACAGGTCATTTTGCTTTAGATTATCACCTGTGGATGACTGGTGGATGTCAGCATTATACTTAGTCCTCTGTTGCTTGGAATGTGTTGGCTGTTTTGAAATTGTTTATGCTTTGTTTTCTTTTCTTTCGTTTATGATGTGTTCATTCTGTTATCGTATTCTACAGTTACCTTTGATATTGGTTGTTTTTTTAAAACAGAAAAAGAACCAGTTGGCTGCATTTGTACATGCACTTACTGTAGCACATAACCAGGAATGTTGGCTTAATGTGATAGTTATATGTAGCATTTTTTGTAATAATTAAAATAGTGTGAGGGGGCGGGGGGGGGGGGGGGGGGGGGGGGGGTTCGGGGCTGTAAGATAGTATAGTGCTGCTTTTTGGATGGTGAAAAATGGGTTGTTTATTTAAAATTTCTTTATACATACATTTTTTGGATAAACTCTTGAAGGGTTTTTGTTTCGTTTTCAGCCAGACTACACCATGGACAATTCCAGTGCTGCAGTGACAACCCCATTGTGGACTGATTCATGGAATGATACTACCACAGTGGACAGTCCTGTACGCACTACTGAGAAGTATTATACACACTATGCTATCTACATCATTGCAGTAGATTTGGTGCCCTATGTGTATTCTTTCAAACAATGAGGTGAAAGCTCGCATTGCAACAGCAACATCTGCTCTAGTCAGACTCCAGAGGATCATCAGAAGCAACAACATCAGCTTGTGCACCAAATACCACCTCTACAAATCCCTCGTGATATCTATCCTCCTATATGGCTGTGAATCATGGACTCTGACAGCAGAGTTAGAGAGAAGAATCCAAGCATTCGAGAACAAGTACCACAGAAGACTTCTCAAAATATCATACAAAGAACACAAGACCAATAACTATGTGAAAGAAGAAATCAAAAAGCGTGTGGGCCCCCAAGAGCCTTTGCTCTCCACCATAAAGAGGAGAAAGCTGATGTGGTTTGGTCACACCACAAGACACAACACCCTAGCAGAAACCATCTTGCAAGGAACAGTCGAGGGCAAGAGAAGAAGAGGCCGCCAAAAGAAATCATGGGTTGACAACATCAAAGACTGGACTGCCCAACCCCTGCAACGCCTCCTACTAGCCACACAGGATCGTGAAGCATGGAAAAAGATCTCCGTTGCGTCTTCTCTCATGTCCCCCCTACGTCCTTTGGGACATGGGACTGAGTGAGTGAGTGAGTGAGTGTATTCTTTCATCCTTGTGTTTGGATTGTTTGGAAACATCATGACCATCGTCATCATGCAACGGATGAAGTCAGGTGACGCCACCATCAACCTCTACTTCATTGCTCTGGCTGCTTCTGACTTGATATACATTCTGATGATACCACTGCTGGAATAAATTTGTTTTTGGTGTAAAACTGTATGCCCTAAACACTGTGTTCTGTAGAGTTACCACCTGGCTGTACACGGGGGCCATGGTTACTAGTGCTTGGTTTCTGGTCTGTATGACAGTACACAGAGCACTGTCTGTTGTGTGGCCACATCGTGTCAACCTACTGTGCACACGCCAAAGAGTTCGTTTGTTGATATTGGGAATCGTTGTGTTCTTCGCCCTTGTGTATTCACATAATCTTTATGGATTGTATTTATCTTGTGATTCTCTAGGTAACAACTGTGGGTGTAGGCCACTAATTGCTGATAGCATCTATATGTATTTTGTTTCAAACATATTTGTTTACATTGACTTTGCATTTTACAGTCTGTTGCCCTTCATCATCATGGCTGTGTCAAACACTGTTCTGATCTGGAAACTCAATCAGTCAGTCAAAGCAGCCGGCAAAGTCCTCAGCCAAGGAGATGCTGAACAAGTTCAAGCTCGTGAAAAAGCAGCCAGGTCTGTGACAGTGACTGTCATTGTGGTGTCTGTGACTTTTCTGGTATTGACTCTTCCAGGTTCCATGAATATGATCTTTTCTTATTTTTAAATATTTTATGAAAATACACTAGCAGGCTATGAACCAGCTTTCAGGTTTTTCTTTGGTATTGTGTGTAATATTCTCAGTGATACCAATACTGCCATCAATTTCTACCTGTACTGTCTGACCGGGAGGAGGTTCAGGGAGGAGTTCATCAAGATCCTGTGTTGTGGGAGGAACAGACGACGGCGTGGTGCTCATCAGTGACAGGAGATGTCTGTGAGCTGTCCACACCTCAGTCATGCTCACTTCATCCTGTGTTTGGACTTGAAGCATATGGAAGAAACACGTTTTGAAAAATGCCACCTCTACAGATGTACATTTCTCAGAGAGTAAAGAGAATAGAAAAATATTTATAGAAACAAACAGGAAAACTCTTAGTGAGGGTGTGTGAGTGTGTTTGTGTTTCTTTGCCAATATTCGCACACTGTGTCGTTGTATCTTTCCGTGATAAATGTTTTCATGTTCACAGTAATACACCTCTATTTAAAGAAAAGCTGATGGTTTTGAATTTAAAAAAAAGACCTTGGTGTTTTCAAAAGCAAAAGTTTGTGAAACAAAGTTTTAATAATGTTATGACAAAAGAATATAAACCCTAATCATAGGACCATCAGAGCTGTGAACACAAAAACCATATGAAGACTTTCTATAAATGGCAATACTGCAACAAACTAGAAGATATATTTCATTTACTTCATGAATGTGTTATGTATGATCATGCCACAAGTAACTTGGTCTTCAATATTTAAACTGACACACAATGTCTAAACCTGTACCGACAAGTAAACCAACATCATTACAAATCACGACTGTCCACCAGATGCACCACATTATGCGCATTTTTTTTAAAGAGCTTACATTAAGAATAATACGACAAGTTTAAGTAAAATACGACAAATTTGTGTTTGTTAGTTTGATTTCTTCCCAATTCAGTTGTCTACAGAAGTACTGGTGAGAAATTATCATTGCAAGATATCGGTTCTTTTGTTGTGCGAAAGAAGTCTGCATGATTTTCACAGCAATGAAATAATCTGAATTTGAATCTACATCATATATGCCAGAATGTTCGCATTCAACTGGGTTGTATTTTTATTTCCAAGTGTGCTTTGTTTTTTTATGGGGGTTTTTGCTTGGTTAAGATCAGCACAGTCGAAACACTATGCTATAGCATTCTTTTCATTACTGAAGCAGGTGTTATGATTCACAATCAGGTAAAACACACTGTACATCACAGGGGATCTTCCAGCTGTCCGTTGCTGTTCCACCTTCCCTTCTAAGACCTCCTTGGGGAGCTTCCCTCTTCTCCACGTGCAGCTGTCCTCCACTGGCTGACATATCTGTTAACACACAATCATTAAGGTAAAATGAGTGTGTTATTCTATTCTACTTAATTATTTATCTATTCTTTTATTTCGATTATAATGGGATAACCACTCATGTGCGTTTTTACATCTAGTCCCCATGTGTATGCAGTTTTGTCATTCACTCCCACCAGCACACAGCGGCCTACTCTTCCAAAAGCGGACTGGTTTTAACGTTTGCACAAGATGCTCTGCATGCATTTGCACACGGACCTCAGTTTGAAGGACTTCATGGGGGTGGGGTGGGGGTGGGAGGGGGGAGTTGGCACTGATGTTAACTCCAGGGGAAAAATCTAAAGGAGTTTTGAGCCTGGGTCAGCAGATCATGAGCCATCACTCTGACCATCAGAGTAATCTGTACTCCGTGCGTGTGTGTGTGTGTGTGTGTGTGTGTGTGTGTGTGTGTGTGTGTGTGTGTGTGTGTGTGTGTGTGTGTGTGTGTGTGTGTATGTGTGTGTGTGTGTGTGTGAGCGCGCGCGCGCGCGCGCGCGTATGTATAACTTAACTCTGTGTGTATGCATGCGTGTGAGTATGTGCACGTGCATGTGTGCAGGCTCGCGTGGGCGCGCACGTGTGCGCGCGTGTGTGTGTGTGTGTGCGTGCGTGTGTGCACGCGCTGAGTATATTTGGTGTAAACAGAAAACATCCTTGGATAACAAAACACACAGAATCTAAAGTGACCTTACTCTCTGAAAACCCACAAAACAAAGGAGCAATTGAATGTACTAGGAAATAAAGTGAATTCACTTTTTATTTAAAAAAATAATAATAAAAAAGGAGCCATCAAAGGATGGGGATTTGTACATCAAACAAGAGGAGGAACACATGTTGCCAGAAGAACGTGTCAGATTTGCCAGACTTGGCAAAGGGAAGCAGCGTCCTGACACACAACACACAGAGACAGTGGCACGTGCTGAACGGGAATGACAACTTCTTTGGGAACTGATCCAGTTTTGAATGGGCTGACTTTGCTGGCTGCAGCCTGGACAGTGTAAAGATTGTTATCAACATTATGATACTACAATAAAGGTGTTTTTTTTTAATACCCTGATCATACATATAATTACGCAGCCATTATCAGTGTAACTGCTATTGTTCCTTAGGCCACTGCAGCAGCAGTATATGGCTTAACTGCATTTTATCCATTGTTCAATTCTTTCCATCTGTTTGTTCCCTGTCTGAGAGAAAGAGAGAGCCATTACTTACAAATCTACAAGACAAAAGTGAATGACACTAAAGACAACAGAAGATTTACTAGGAGTGTTCAGAGTCTGCCAGCTGAGGTAGACTGTACACACTG
>JASPKP010003154.1:7500-15000 GCA_030674155.1 Stramonita haemastoma | reverse complement strand
CTATAGAACTCTCCCCCGGCTGGCGATCCTGGGGCCTGTCAGTATAAACAGCATCCCCACTTTCTGGAAAGTCAGTGCAAGGAATTCCCTCTTTTCTACCCCTCTCTTTGATTTTGCCTTGTTTCTTAATTTCTTCCCGTCATCTCCTTCTTGTCTGTTTTTTGCCTTTTTGGACCATTTTCCTGCCACCCTCCCTCCCCCCTTCCCCCGAAAGAATTAAAAAGTAACAATTCTCTGCCACGCCGAAGTCGAGCCTGACTTTTCAGGTGCATAACGGCAGCGCGACAGGTTTTCGCTCCTATGGCAGACTACAGTATTGATTTTGCTGTCTGAGCGTTCGACCACGACGACGACGAAGACGAAGAAGAAGATGAAGAAGAATTTGAAGAAGAAGAATTTGAAGAAGAAGAATTTGAAGAATTTGAAGAAGAAGAAGAATTGAAGAAGAATTTGAAGAAGAATTTGAAGAAGAAGAAGAAGAAGAAGAAGAAGAAGAAGAAGAAGAAGAAGAAGAATTTGAAGAAGAATTTGAAGAAGAATTTGAAGAAGAAGAAGAAGAAGAAGAAGAATTTGAAGGAGGAGAAGAAGAAGAAGAGAAGAAGAAGAAGAAGAAGAAGAAGAAGAAGAGAAGAAGAAGAAGAAGAATTTGAAGAAGAATTTGAAGAAGAATTTGAAGAAGAATTTGAAGAAGAAGAAGAAGAAGAAAAGAAGAAGAAGAAGAAGAAGAAGAAGAAGAAGAAGAATTTGAAGGAGAAGAAGAAGAAGAAGAAGAAGAAGAAGAAGAAGAAGAAGAAGAAGAAGAACAACAACAACAACAACAACAACAACAAGATCAAGAAGAACAAGAAGAAGAAGAAGGGTAAAAAGGTAAAGGTGTCCCATAACATAGGCGGTTGTAGGGGAGCGAGGCATCAGAGACCTCAGCTTCTCTAGGGGCCAGCATATTGAGGCCGGCGCCCATCTCCTCTCCCTCGCTGCTCTATTACCCTCCCTGTCCCTACAGAGGGCAGATACCCATTTACAGCTGGGTGAACTGGGGGGGGGGGGGGGGGGGACTGTACTGAAGCCAACGCGTGTAAACGGTCACCCATCCAATTGGTAACCACGCTCCACGCTGCTTAACATGACTGGGGGGGGGGGGGGGGGGGGGGGGGGGAAGCGAGCGCTCTGACCACTTATCTATCCAGGGACGGGATAGCCTAGTGGTCAGAACATTGCCCTGGCAATTTGACGACCTAGTACTGAGTTCGATTCCCGTTCGAGGGGATTTTTCCCCTGGAGTTAACATCAGTGCTGACTCCACTCTCCCCAAAAGTCTTTCGGATGAGACTGTAAACCGAGGCCCCGTGTGAGAACGCACGCAGAACATCTTGCGCAGACGTTAAATCCTGTTCTGCTTTTCGTAAGAGTAGGCTATCGTGTGCCGGTGGGAACAGATGACAATATTTACACAACTGCATACACACGGGGACTGGATGAAAAAAGCACAAGAGTGCTTATCCCATTATCTTCGATATAAAAAAAATAATAAAAAAGTAAATAAAATATCCCGTCCCCTACAAGAAGAAGAGTAATTACAGCAAATCATCCAAGGAACTGTGCACTGGCCATGGTGGACACCGCTGGTCTGTGGTCAGCCGTGGCAGGACTGTTTGTTTCTCCACAACCTGGCCATGGACTAACGGTGTCACTGACCCCCCACTCCCCCTCCTGTTTCTTTCCCTCCTCCCCCCCCACCCCCACCAGATCTCACTTCCACACCACCACTCTCTCCTGGTTTCACCATAACTCTGTGTGTGTGTGTGTGTGTTGTGTGTGTGTGTGTGTGTGTGTGTGTGTGTGTGTGTGTGTGTGTGTGTGTGTGTGTGTGTGTGTGTGTGTGTGTGGTGTTCTTTCTATCATTGTTGTTATTGTCTAGTTGTTTTTTTTATATTACAATCATTAGTGAAACTAGATATGACATGTGGGAGGGAGAGACCCTGTTGATATGCGAGCAATAAAAAGCTAAACAACTAAACTACCTTAGTGTTGAATGTATCATACACAAGACGGACGAAAAACAACAACAATAACCATAACGATAAAACAAAACAACACCAACAATAAATGATCAACCGTAATGTAAGCCTAAATACTGAACTGCGAGAAATATACGAGAAGACTCTGCAGTACAATGATGATATCAAAGGCCAGTCTAAAATAACCGAATTCGCCGTCAATAGAATGTTTAAAAAAAGAAGTGGGTGGGCTAGAAAAATATTATTTCTCCACTTCTACACTCTGATTTGAGTGAGTGCTTGTAGTACGCTCACCGCACAAACATTTTACAGTTTTTGTTGACTTTGGTAGCTGGCACCTAGAGAAGCTGAGGTCTCTGATGCCTCACTCCCCCACGACCGCCTAGATTATGAGACACCTTTACCTTTTTTTTTGGCTGTGAATGCATTCGGTCTTATCCTAAAACTATAAACCCGCATTTATCTTGCTGCGATAATACTTATGTAAGTTTTAGAATGATTTAAAGTCAGGTACAGTATAAGAATTAATGGCAGGGGCATTTGGGGAAAAGAAGACACGTACTTTTTCAGTTGAAAACTTTCTGTGGGGTTATTCTAAGACACTGTTCTTTTAAATGATAACCTCTCTTCGCAGTCTTCTATCCCAATGCATTTGACGAGGAAGATAAAGGCGCGCGCGTGCTTCCGTGCGTGCGTGAATGCGCGCGTGTGTGCTCACATTTGTGTATGTATAAATGTGTATGTGTTTGTGTGTGTGGTGCACACGCATAAGCCCGCGTGCATGTATGTGTCTGTGTGTGTGTTTGTGTGTATGTGTGTTTGTACGTGTGCTTGCGTGCGCATGCTGCTTGCGTGCGCATGCGCCTGTGTGTGTGCGTGCGTGCCTGCGTGCGTGCGTGCATGTGTGTGTGTATGTCTTGTATGTGTGCATTCGTGCGTACAAATTTTTATATATGTGTGTACGTGTGGTTGCTTAAGCGCGCGCATGTGTGTATATACACACGTGCACACGTGTGCATATCTCTGTGTGTGTTTGTATGTGCGTGCGCGTGTGTGCGTGTATGTGTGTGTGTGTGTGTGTGTGTGTGTGTGAGAGAGAGAGGAGAGAGAGAGAGAGAGAGAGAGAGAGAGAGAGAGAGAGAGAGAGAGAGAGAGAGAGAGAAACTCGAAACTCGAAACTCGAAACTCGAAATTTTAATGAGGGTAATTGGATAAGCCAGAGGCTTCTTTACACCAGGCCCTCATGGGCAAAAAGGAAACAATTATGAATAAATCAATGAATTAATAGACAAAGAAATGTAAGATAGCAAAAAAAGAAAAAAAAAATCCATCAGTCATATTGTCATCCAATTACTGATAATCAGGAAATCATTGAAAATTGACATAACGAATCAAATGAATAAGCAAAACCAGTCAGACACAAACTACTCCCCTCCCATAAACAATTCATCCTCAAAAGTCAAGACATAGCACCCTTCCACCCACACCCACACCCACAAGCATAAACACACACACTCACTCACTCACACACACATACACACACACTTCATCCTGGATACATATTCATACACATGTACAGTTTCTCTGCTACAATGGGATATGCGTGAAAAATAATCATGAAAATACGCATTACACCATTTCAGAAAAGAAAAACAAAAACAAAAAAACAAAAAAAACATCATCAAAACCAACCAAACAAACAATAAAAAAAAGAAGAAAACCTTTTGCAATTTCATTATTTATCAAAAGATCAAAACACACACACACACACACACACACACACACACCACACACACACACACACACACACACACACACACCAATTCAAAGGGGAGCTCACCAATGTCAAAAAACACACCAGTTCAAAGGGAGGTCACTAATGTTGGGGGAAAAAAAAAAAAAAAAAAAAAAAAAAAAAAAAGCAATTGTACTGCCCACCCAATGCACCATCCCGAAACAAAAGTCCGACTTGACCCATTTTGACACACCACCCAGGCACCACCCATCCCACACACCGCACACACACACACACACACACACACACACACACACACACACACACACACACACACACACACACACTCTTCATCGTGGATACATATCCATACCAGTACAGTATCTCTGCTACAATGGGATATGCCTAAAGAATAAACATAAAAATACGCATTACACCATTTCAGAGAGAAAAAAAAAAAAAAAAAAAAAAAAAAAAAAAAAAAAAATCAACAAAACCCAACCAAACAATCAAAAAAAAAAGAAAAACCTTTTACAATTTCATTATTTATCAAAGATCAAAACACACACACACACACACACACACACACACACACACACACACACACACACACACACACACACACACCAATTCAAAGGGAGCTCACCAATGTCAAAAAAAAACAACAACACCAGTTCAAGGGAGCTCACTAATGTTGGGGGAAAAAAAAAAAAAAAAAAAAAAAAAAAAAAAAAAAAAAAGTATTGCCCACCCAATGTGCCATCAAAAACAAAAGTCCAACTTGACCCATTAGGCACGCATACACCACCCAGGCACTCGAGGATGTGCCCACACGCGTGTGCCTCCCGCACACACACACACACACACACACACACACACACACACACCACACACACACACACACACACACACACACACACACATACACACACCAGTTCAAAGGGAGCTCACTAATGTCAATCACATTGAATTGAACAAGTATGTGTGGTATGCTTTTTTGAATGATGATATACTACTTTTATTTTTAATTGAGATGGGGATTTCATTCCATAGTCTGGTACCAGAATATACAAGAGAGGACTTAAAAAGATCAGTTCTTGGTCGAGGAGTAATAACCACACTTTTATTTCGAACTGTTTTCACTGGAAATTTCTTACAAAGATATCGTGGAGCTAAACTATTCATAATTTTATACATAAATAGGCCTTTATTAAAGCGACATTTTAGACTTAAGGGAAGAATATCCAACTCTTTATAGTCACAAACTTCTAGGGAACTAGTTTTGAGGAGAATTACCTTTAGTGAACGTTTATATACTCTTTCTATTCGTTTTATACAGTTTTTACTGGCCAAGTCCCAGCAAGTAGAGGCATAATCTAGGTCTGGTTTTATATAAGCAGAGAAGAATAGTTTGCGAGTATGCTGATCTAGAAAATGTTTTATTCTGTTAAGTTGAAAAAGTTTCTTAGATATTTTCTTTGAGACATTAAAGATGTGATTAGACCAGGACAAGTTATTATCAATATACAGACCAAGTAATTTAAATGAATTTACCTCTTCCAACACGTGATCAATAATTTTTATACTAGTTAATTTGCTTTTGAAGTTTTGACGCTTTTGCCTCGTTGTAACAACCATGAGTTTTGATTTCTGAGGATTGAGAGCCATATGATTGTGTTCTGTCCATGTTGTCAGATTGTCCAAGTCATTTTGTAAAACCGTACTTAAAGACATTAAGTCTGTACCTACAGTATGTATGGTAGTGTCATCTGCAAAAAGTTCACATGTGGAAGAAACATGGAGGGGAAGATCATTAATGTATATAGAAAAGAGGACGGGCCCTAACACAGACCCTTGAGGAACACCATATTTTACGGGCAAGAAAGATGACATTGTTGAGTCTTGATAAACAATTTGTCTCCTGTCATTAAGAAATGAGTTAATAAGTTTAAGTGCATCTGGACATATGCCATACATTCTGAGTTTCCTTATGAGTAGATTGTGTTCAATACAGTCAAATGCTTTAGCAAAATCAACAAATAATGCACCCGTTAATAGATCACTGTTAATATTATAATGCCACTGCTCTATTAGATTGCTAAGTGCTGTATGGCATGAATGATCTTTCCTAAACCCACTTTGGTTAGGATGAAATAATTCATATTTTGTAAAGTGTAACAAACAATGTTGTTTTAGATGTTTTTCTAAAGGTTTAGACAATGTAGATAGTATTGAGATAGGTCTATAATTAGAAGGGTCATTAGGATCACCAGATTTGAATATGGGTATTACTTTGGCATCTTTGAACATTTGAGGAAAACACCCTTTTTCAATACAAAGATTGTAAATGTAAGCAAGATGTTCTGAGATTACAGGTGCAGAAATTTTCAAAATTTTGCTATCCAAATTATCTACACCACGAGAGCTTGTTTGCTTCAATAAACATAATTCCTTATACACATCATGCACACCAATAAACCTAAATGTAATTTTTGACTTAATATTTTTAGAACCACAAAATTTCTTTAAAAGGAGTAAATCATTTTGTTCACAGTGGTTAACATTCACAAGTTTTTCTGTTATGGTACAAAAATGATTATTGATATTTTCAGCTGACAGCCCTGTATCTGAAGCATTTGTTATGGATGGTTTACCAGCTAATTGGTTTATGGCTTTCCAGATAGACTTTGAATCTTTTTTGGATGAAATTAGCTCACTAAAATATTTCTTTTTTGCAATTCGTTTCATATGTGTTATTTTATTTCGTTGTTCCTTAAACTTTTCATCTTTTCCTGTTAGTCTTAGTAGTTTGTCACGGATAATTATAGCTTCATTAATCTCATCAGTAAGCCACGGTGGTTTGTCTCTAGCTTTAACACGTTTTACTCTGAGAGGGGCGTGACTATCAAATATTGATATAAAGATGCTATACCAAGTAGCGAGAGCTTTATCTGGGTCAGTAAACTGATATACATATGAAAAATCTGCTTTGCATAGGTCAGACAAAAATCCTTCTGTATCAAAGTTTCTGTAACTGCGAAAAGAAATACACTTGTGTTTACATCTAGGGATTTTTGCACCTTTTTTAGACCAGGTAAAACATACAGGATAGTGATCACTAATACCATAGACTGGTACAGACAATTCTACTATGTTAGACAGATTAGTTGTATATATATGATCAATTAATGTTTGAGAACACAATGTTTTTCTTGTAGCAGTAGTTATCAATTGAGACAGATTATATACCTCAAACGTTTTTTTCCAATTATCATGTCGTTTTAGTAAATCAATATTGAAATCACCAAGAAGAATGATTTCTGCTGAGTAGTTAGAAACATCGTCCATCATGTACTCAAATTGGTCATACCAATTGATTCGTTCCTTTGGGTTCCTATACAAAAATCCCATCAGTATTGGTTTAGTTCCTTTCATGCGTATTTCTAACCATATGCATTCAATACCGTATTTATCAAATAATGTTATATGTTTATAATTAACTGACTGATGGATATAAGTTATTATTCCTGTTTCTAACTTAGTTTTGGCATCTCGTCTCACAAAATTGTAGTCTGGAACTGATACTATACCATCTGCTACATTAGATGATAATCGTGACTCAGCAAAACCAAATACATGAAAAGAATTGTTTGAATTTGACAAAATAGTTGGTAAATCTGAAACTTTGTTTAGCAGGTGGCAAACATTGAGAAAGCCTACTTTGAGTCCAAATTTAGTTAACCAACC
>JASPKP010003154.1:0-2500 GCA_030674155.1 Stramonita haemastoma | reverse complement strand
GAAGGGGGTGGTGGTGGTGGTTGTAGAGTGGAAGGGAAGTGAACTCATTATTATGTTTGCTAGACACAACTTCTTCATGTCCTAGAATGTATCTTTTACAATCAAAGTCAGTAAAGGTTTAGGCTTATCGGAAGCGTACGACGGATGCTACAGACCAGTGGTTAAGACTGACTTCAATTTGGGAAAAAAAAATGAATGACACAATATCTAAAATCATTTATTTCATTCCTTGAAGCTGATAAAACCAGGCTCTCCCGAGGAAGCCCGCCATTCCGCTTAATGTACCAACCCAGGGTTTCAAAAACGTAACAAAGATACATACTTCAAAAGTTCAAATACACATAAACATTAAAAAAAAAAATGCCATAGGAGCAATTAACATTGCAGAATGGACATCCTGTGACCACCCCAGATCTAAATATGACTACCTGGTTGTCAGAACAAAAAATACAGGAAAAATGTAGGCTAATATAATATTTTAAAAAAGAGTTTATGAAAAACAAGTTTGAAAAAAGGTAGTAGAATCGACTGCGCAGGCAAAAAATAAGAAAGAGATGATAAAAAGGTTAGGAAAAAGACAGGAACAAAGAGAGTGACAGAGAAGAAATTTCTCGTGGAGGCTTTACAGAAAGTGTGTATGATATTAATCTATACTAAAAGACACCCTGGCATCCCCATTGAGATGCGAGGAGAGTTGGGATGAAAACAGTGTGTGGCTGCCTACATCTACTCGTTAGTGTTTTTATCCAGTAATCTTCTCCGCTGTGTAAGACTTACCTTTGAAAGGGCCTAGATCTAAATCTTTCGTGTGGGAGATTGAGTGCACAAAACATCCTTACTTACCTTAGGCATAGTTGCACAAGGTGACCGGAAAAGAATGATTAAACCCCAGTCATTCATTACATATGATAAAAAGGACAATCAGGATGACGTGCTGATAATAGGATGTCTATGGACGTCACACAGCCTGATGGCGATAACCCTAGTGCTCTTGGGGCTAATTTCGTTTCATTGTTCAGCTTGGGTAACCCATCTCTTTGCAGCACTGCACTGCAAGGGAGCAAGTACACACACACATTTGTATCCATGGATCTCTTCAACACAGAAACAGGCATTGTAAAGTTTCTCCCGTTTGCACCCAGGCAAAAAGGCTTAACTGACTCCGTTTTATCGTCTGCGCGCACCAAATCCAAACTGATGGAAAGGGTAAATGTCACTTCCGGTGCGAGGTCACCAAGGAAAGAGATCTATTGATGGGTTATGTTCGATTGTCCTGAAGTCTAGTTAGCTGTGACGTCCTGATGATGTGGTAACTCTCTCTCTCTCTCTCTCTCTCTCTCTCTCTCTCTCTCTCTCTCTCTCTCTCTCTTCTCTCTCTGATCCATTGCATACACTAACATTACGTTTTTTACTTGAGGTGTGGTCAATTTTTTTCATGATAGGGTACCAGAAAAAGTGGATTTTGTTCGTGACGTCACAACTAAACAAAATTCAAGAGGATTCTACATTTATATGCCAATCACCACACAAATTGATGTGGGGGGTTGGGTTGTTGTTTTTTTCTCCACAAGATGACTCTACTTCAATCCACCAGCTCCCACAACTCCCACAAGCAGTGTCTTGTTAGCAGCAGGATATTTCACACTGTCTGTCGTGTTCGACAATGACCTCCAAAACAGCAGAGGAGGCAGCTGCTGTTTCGGAAACTGGGCAGAAATTTGATTATAGTGGGGATGCCTTGCCCACAGCACACCCCCACTCTCTCGGCTAAGAGGGCATAAGGACAGTCAGCGTTGGATATGTTCTCCAAAGGCCAACTAGCCCCCAGGGCTGCAGCACATAAGGAGTGTGCAAGTCAAGCCTCCTAGTCAGAGTCATAGTCGATCCCTAAAGACTAAGCAGTAAAGTGGAATTCCATGAGTGGGAAAGAAAGCCACTGATCATACAGCCTCTCACTTTGCTGTTGCCCTCAACGTCAGCGGTTTAATCAAGAACTGTGATAAAGCCCAGGCGCGAAAGGCATGTGACGCCTGCGTAACGACAGTTAAAAGAAAACCGGAGGAAAAGGACCAGATCTCTTCCTCACCAGCACTATGTGAATAATTAACAACTCGTCCTGAGGACGCTGGAAATGCTGAATGCTGTCCACTATATGCGGTGCCTGGGACTCGAACTCGCAATTCTGATACTGAAATGCGAGGTCGCCACTCAAGCATTTGCGCCACACAGGTACCGTCCACCTATAACGCCATTGACCTCCCCCCCCCCCTTCCATACACACACGCGCGCGTGCGCACGTGTGCACGCACACACATACACCACACACACACACACCATATGGAAATAAAATTTTGACTGACACAGCGCGCACGCGCACACACACACACACCACACACACACACACACACACCACACACACACACACACACACACACACACACACACACACACACACACACACGTCTACCACCACAACCACTACCAACACCAACAAAGACAA
>JASPKP010003153.1:7500-20677 GCA_030674155.1 Stramonita haemastoma | reverse complement strand
GGGTTTTAGGGAAGAATAGAAACAGTAATATTTCTGGTATATTATTATATATATATATTATATATATATATAATATTATATATATATAATATACAGATAGATACATAAAATACATACATACATACATACATACATCATACATAATACATACATACATACATACACACATACATACATACATACATACATCATACATACATACATACTTTACATACATACATACATAGGGCTATTATATGGATTATGTATATATATATAGATATTTAGAAAAGATATAGACAGATTTTAATAGATCTGTCTGTCTGTCTGCTGTCTGTCTCTCTCTCTTCTCTCCCTCCTCCCTCCCTCCCTCCCTCTTCTCTCTCTCTCTCTCTCTTTTCTCTCTCTCTCTCTTCTCTCTCTCTCTCTCTCTCTCTCTCTCTCTCTCTTCTTATATATATATATATTATTATATTGTTCCTGGCCAAAGCTGTGAGATTAAATAATCGTAAGATTTTGCGTATGTTGGGACCGTTTTAACCACCATACGGTAACCGCCGCACTGCGACTTTGCAGATTTTTCATTGTTGGAGACTATAAAAAAAACAAATTAACAAAAGCAGTTTCCCAGCAATAAAGCCAAATAACCTCACAGAGAGGGAGAGAGATGAACATACAGAGCGGTACAAGAAAAAGAAAAAAAAAAAAAGAAAACCCTTTTTGAAATGTGCTTCCATGCCTTTGCTAAATTTCATTTTTGGCAACAGCGAAGTGTAGTAACCGAATTATCCGACGGCACTTTCGTTTCCTTCCTTTCCTTGTCTCCGCGAAAATGGAATTCGGAGCGTGTGTGTGTGTGTGTGTGTGTGTGTGTGTGTGTGTGTGTGTGTGTGTGTGTGTGTGGTGTGTGTGTGTGGTGTGTGTCTGTGTGTGTGTGTGTGTGTGTTTGTGTGTGTGTGTGTGTGTGCGTGTGTGTGTGTGTGTCTGTGTGTGTGTCTGTGTGTGTGTGTGTGTGTGTGTTTGTGTGTGTGTGTGTCTGTGTCTGTGTCTGTGTCTGTGTCTGTGTGTGTGTGTCTGTGTGTTTGTGTGTGTGTGTGTGTGTGTGTTTGTGTGTGTGTGTGTGTGTGTGTGCGGTGTGTGTGTGTGTGTGTGTGTGTGTGTGTGTGTGTGTGTGTGTGTGTTGGTGTGGTGTGTGTGTGTGTGTGTGTGTGTGTGTGTGTGTGTGTGTGTGTGTGTTTTGTGTGTGTGTGTGTCGTTTCCTTCCATTCTTGTCTCCACAAAAATGGAATTCGCTTTGTGTGTGTGTGTGTGTGTGTGTGTGTGTGTGTGTTGCGTGCGTGCTGGTGCGTGCGTGCGTGCGTGCGTGCGTGCGTGTGATGTGTGTGGTGCGTGTGTATGTGCGTGTGTTGTCGTGTGTGTGTGTGTATGTGTGTGTGTCTCTGTGTGTGTGTGTGTGTGTGTGTGTGTTTGTGTGTGTGTGTGTGTGTGTGTGTGTGTGTGTGTGTGTGGTGTGTGTGTGTGTGTGTGGTGTTTGTGTGTGTGTGTGTGTGTGGTCGTTTCCTTCCATTCTTGTCTCCACAAAAATGGAATTCGCTTGTGTGTGCGTGTGTGTGTGTGTGTGTGTGTGTGTGTGTGTGTGTGTGTGTGTGTGTGTGTTATAAAGAGATTTGAAGAGGATTGGGAGGAAAAGTGAAAAGGCCTGGGTTTTTTGGGGTGGAAATCTGGAGTACAGTGTCCCATTTTCCATCACCGAATATAATGCCAGTCTCCCCTCTCTCTCTCCCTCTCCCCCCCTCTCTCTCCCTCTCCCTCTCTCTCTCTCTCTCTCTCTCTCTCTCTCTCGCTCTTTCTCTGTGGGACTGGATGTAAAAAAAAATTTTTTTAAAAAGCACATGAGTGCTTATTCCATTATCCTCGATATAAAAGGAAAAAAATCTCTCTCTGCCTTCTGCTTCTCTACCTCTTGAAGCAGAGGAGTCGGAATGTAGTTATCATGATGATACTATATATAGAATTATGGAGCTCTGCTTTAGCTTGGGGTCATCATACTATATGACTGACTGACTGACTGACTGACTGACTGACTGACTGACTGACTGATTGACGGACTGACGGACGGACGGACGGATGGACTGACTGATTATCATGTCAAGTCAAGGCAAAAAACGCTTTAATCATCCCTGAAGGGAAATTACAATACTAACAGGCATATTGATACGAATCATAATCAAAGACACAAGATAGCTACATTTCATATTCAAACATTATATGACAGCATCAAATAACTGACTGACTCACTGACTGGGCTAGTGAAGGATTAACTGGTTGACTGACTGATAGCACTGTAATAAACTCTAAGGACGGCACTACAATAATGAACAATAGCACGATAATACAGTAACGGACAAGGACGATAATAGGCCTACAATAATTAACGACAACACAATAATGAACAATAGGACGATAATACAATAATGGATGATAATACAATAATCAACGATAAGGACGACAATAAGGCAACGATACATTGATGGAAATATGGATAGTAATAAAGGGTGGTGTCCCATTACCTGTGTGGTCGTAGGGGAGCAAGGCGTCGGAGACCTCAGCTTCTCTAGGGGCCAGTATATTGAGGGCGGTGCCCATTTTCCTCTCCCTTGCTGCTTTACCTTCCCTGACCCTAAAGAGGGCAGGTACACATTTACAGCTGGATGAACTGGGGGAGCTGTACTAAAGCCAAGGCGCGCAAACGGTCACCCATCCAGTTGGCAACCACGCTCGACGCTGCTTAACCTTGGCTGGGCGAAAGTGAGCGCTCTGACCACTGAGCTATCCCGTCCCAGTAATAAAACGTAATAGTAATAAAACAATTAGTAATAATACAATATAATTGACGATAATATGATTACATGATAATGGCGATAAGAACAATGATATGATAGTGAATGATAAAGACCAAAATACAATATAATGAGCAATAAGGATAATACGATAATGACGATAAGGACAATAATTAAATACTGAACATATGATAAAATGAAATATGATAAACAATAACGGTGATCATATAATAATGACGATATGGATAATGATAAAGTAATGAGCAATAAGCACAAAAATACAATACGATAAACAATTCACTTCAGTTTATTTTCACATATTCCGTAGTATGGTAGACTGTTGGGGCACCACTGAAGATTTTGCAGCCAGCTTCCTCCATTCATCGCGTTTTCAGCTTTCCGTAGCCAAAGGTGGATCGGTGGTCTAGGTGATAACGTGCATGCAAAGAAAGCGAAAAATCCGGGTCGGAGTGTGCGGTGGTTCGAATCCCGTTCGGGCCCCAAACTTTTCCCCCACCCATTAGACCATGAGTGGTGGTCTGGGCGCTAGTCTTTGGATGATACGATAAGCCGAGGTCCTGTGTGTTACACATCATTATTTAGTGCACGTAAAAAAACAAAACCACGGCAGCAAGATGGTTGTCCCTGGCAAAATTCCGTAGAAAAAAGCCACTCTGATAGGGAAACAAATACATTTGCAACAGGAAAAAGGGAAAAAAATGAGTGGCGCTGCACTTGTGGTAACGCGCTCTCCCCGGGGAGAGAGAGCAGCCCGAATTTCACGCAGAAGAAATCTGCTGTGACATAAAGTGGTATAAAAATATAAAATATAAAATATAAAAAATACATATTTAAAAAAACTTTCCACCCAAGGCCAGTCCATATTTGAGTTTGTCTTCCCATCGTTTTCTCTGTCTGCCTCTTCGTCTCCCTCCTTGTACTGTTCCCTGTAGGACAGTCTTGGAGGATAAAACAATAAAGCCGATAAATCCAATAATGAACACTGTATCACACTTTACTTGCAAAAACAATACTGCAAGGCACTGTCCAGGGAGGAAGAAAAAGATGCAGACCAAGGAAGAGATGGGAGGACAGCATCAGCGAATGGACAGGTCTAGAACTCAACCAAAATTTGAGAAAGGAAGAACAGAGAGAGGAATGGAGGGAACTGGTTGTCAAGTCTTCAGGGTTGCCCCCATGGTCGCAAGACTAAGGGATAGATAGATAGATAGATAGATAGATAGATAGATAGATAGATAGATAGATAGATAGATAGATAGATAGATAGATAGATAGTATCACACTAATACAATATGACAAACACTGAGGATGGTGCTACAACAACACCGATAATGAATGCTATATAATTATCACACTAACGCAATATGACGAATACTAAGGACGTCACTACAACACTGACGACACTGGGGGGGTGGGGGTGGGGGGGGGGGGGGACTATACTGAAGCCAAGGCGCGCAAAATGGTCACCCATCCAACTGGTAACCCAGCTCACCCAGCTGTAAATGGGTTCCTGCCCTCTTTAGGGTCAGGGAAGGTAAAGCAGCGAGGGAGAGGAGATGGGCACCGCCCTCAATATGCTGGCCCCCTAGAGAAGCTGAGGTCTCTGACGCCTCGCTCCCCTACGACCGCCTAGGTTATGGGGACACCTTTACCTTTACCTTTTTTTTACCTTTACCTATTGTTCTGTGTGGGTTGCAGGATGTGCACCAGTCACCAGTGGTCCCATGTGTGAACGTCTGTGGCAGGATCAGGGCGCTTGGGTGAGCAGAAAAGCCCCTCACTATCTATCTATCCCTGTCCACACTTAGGCACAACCTTGCGCGACACACACCACCAAACTCTCACCTAGATGCATTCAACCAGGCAAGCAAGCAAGCAAGCACGTATATTATGCACGCGTGCTGCCCCCCCTCTCCCGCCCCTACGCGCGTGCACACACACGCGCGCGCTCGCACGCACGCGCACACACACACACACACACGCACACGTGCTCCATCATGTGGGAGTAGCGATCATAATCCAGTTTGTTTTACCTGGTTCAAAAATCGAATAAAAATTCCTAAGGTAGGACATAAAACAATTTATTACAGAAGATTTAAAAACTTTAATGAGAGTGATTTTGTTTCTGACCTGTTAAATTCACCATTAAACCATGTATATCAAATAAGAGATCCCAATGAAGCTGTTGAATTTTGGATTAATACATTTATTTCAGTTTACAATAAACATGCACCCTTCATAAGGAAAAGAGTTAAGGATGTAATAAAACCACCTTGGATAACAAAAGATATTGAATCTGAAATACATTATAGAAACTATTTAAAAACTCATGGGACAAAAGAGCAATATAAACACCAAAGAAATAAAGTTAATTCAATTAAACGCCGATCAAAGCGAAACTACCTTCAAAAGATGTTGGTGTCAGCAAATGATTCTCGCCAAGTCTGGAAAGCTATAAATTTATTAACAAACAAACGTGTATCCAAAAGTCAACATGCCATTAAAGACATATCAGCAGATGAATTAAACTGTCATTTTTCAAATGTTGCAGATAAAGTTATATTACATGACAGATCAAGAGATAACGATCTTCATTATTTAAAACAGTACATGGAGTCAAAACCAATTAACTTTCCTTTCTACCTACCACCAATGACTATTCTTGATGTACTCGAAAGCTTAGTTCTAAAAAAGAAGTCAAGAACTCGTGATTTAGATGACTTAGATGCGAAAATATTAAATCTTTCAAGCCCGTTGATTTTCGACTCACTTACCTACCTATACAATTTGTGCATTGAAAAAAATTGCTTCCCTTACAAACTGAAGCAAGCTAAAGTTATACCTGTTTACAAGTCAGGTGATTCCTCTTCTCCGTTAAATTACAGACCGATTTCCATTTTGTCTGTCTTATCTAAGCCTATTGAAAAGCATTTACAAAAATCCATATATTCTTACTTTACTAATAACAAACTTATGAGTGAAAGTCAGTCTGGGTTTAGAAAAAACTATTCCTGTCATACAGCTCTTATCCAACTCACTGACAATGTCTTGCATAATATAAATGAAAATAAATTTACTGGTCTTCTTTTTGTTGATTTCGAGAAGGCTTTTGATGTCATTAACCACTCTTTATTATTGCGTAAATTATACTTGTACAAGCTAACACCAGAAATTATTAATCTTCTAGCAAGTTTTTTGTCAGATAGGAAGCAGCTAGTGGTAGTAAATGACCAAACATCAGATTTAGTAGACGTTAAACATGGTATACCACAAGGATCAGTGCTCGGACCCCTACTGTTTTCCATTTATGTAAACGACTTACCCTGCTTTGTAAATTGTCACTGTGAAATGTTTGCTGACGATACATCTCTGTTCTGTAGTGACTCTGATCCCAATACGTTAGGCAACAAACTACAGGATAACATTGACAGACTAATTTCTTGGACACAGTTAAATCATATGTCTTTAAATGCGAAAAAAAACAAAATGTATGTATGTTTCAGCTAGACAGAAAAGACAAAAAATGAAATCCAGTTTTAAACCCTTGTTTATTGATAAACGATTAATTGAAGAAGTGGATTCTCATAAAATACTAGGTATCACTATTGACAAGAGCTTGACATGGACAGATCACGTGATGTCTCTGGGAAAACGTCTCTCTAACAGGTTACTTCAGCTATCTAAGATAAAGAACTTTCTCGACAACCATTCCCGTAAACTCTTCTTTTGTGGCCATGTTTTGCCAATTATCGACTATGCATCTACACTATGGGACAAATGCAGTGAAACAAATTTGAAATTTATCCACCGTTTATATAAAAGAGCACTTAAGCTGGTTCTGTTAAAGTCAAGCTCATTGACTGTTTCTGATTACAAGCAATTAAATATACTGACTTTTCATAAAAGACTTTTTTTCAACAAAGCTGTGTGCATGCATAATGTTTATAACGGAAATGCTCCTCCTAAGATTAAAAAATCCTTCAAAATAAATCCGCACAGGCATAATCATTTATTAACGTTCCCAAGACCCAGAAATGACCTCTACAAGTCAAGTTTTCTGTATTCGGGTAGTCATTTATGGAATAATCTCCCAGTAGATCTAAAAAGTACTACAAGCAAAACACCCATTTAAAAAACACTTAAAAAACTATCTCATGAATAACAGTAGTGAAAAAGACTTGTAAGTTTTACCTTATCACCACTGTGTACTTTTGTGCCATTCACTGATATTTTGTTGTTGTTATGATTTTCAATGTAAGTTTGTTGTAATATAATTAAATGACTTCGTGCAGAATAATGCAACGGTGCGCCTACGCGCGCATATGTGTATAATTGTATGTATATATGATGTTTGTATATGCTGTTTGTGCAGTGTGTGTGTGTGTGTGTGTGTGGGTGTGGGTGTGGTGGGTGGGTGGGTGGGTTTGGGTTTGGGTGTGGGTGTGTGCGTGTGTGTGTGTGTGTGTGTGTGTGAGTGTGTGTGTTTGTGCATGTGTGTGCATGTGTATGTTTCACATGTGTATCTAACAAATAATAGCAGGCATGGGTGGGTGATTGGTCGATAACAAGTGTTTATTAGTATGTATGCATTTTGAATATTGAAATGTTTAAATATTGATATGCTAAAATTTTGCTTAAGATGTGTGTAGTTGGCTAGTTTTCAGTGATTATCATTTTAGTCCTCTTTATTGCTGTTATTATTGTCGTTGTCATTATTGTCGATATTTTTCTTTTTCATTTTCTTACATACTTTTCTTTGTAGATGGCTTGATGAAAAAAAGCAATTGTTTTGCTTACTCAATGTACCATCTGTAAATAAAAATTTGACTTTGACTTTGACTTTGACACGCACGCGCGCACACACACACATAAGCATGCGTTTCAAAGTCGAGCTTTTATTTCAATGTGTTTGTGTGCGTGTGTGCGTGCGTGCATGTGTGTGTATGCGCATGTTTTATTTATTTTTATTCTTATCCTTTTTTATATCGAGAATAATGGAATAAGCACTCATGTACTTTTTTTTTACATCCAGTTCCCGTGTGTATGCATGCAGTTTTATAAATCTTGTCATCTGTTCCCACCGGCAAACAATGGCCTACTCTTACGAAAAGCGGAACAAGATTTAACATTTGAGCAAGATGTTCTGCGTGCCTTCGCACACGGGGCCTCGGTTTATAGTCTCATCCGAAGGACTTTTGGGGAGAGTGGAGTCAGCACTGATGTTAACTCCAGGAGAAAAATCCCACCGAACGGGAATCGAACTCGGGTCGTCGAATTGCGAACACAATGTTCTGACCACTAGGCTATCTTGTGTGTGTGTGTGTGTGTGTGTGTGTGTGTGTGTGTGTGTGTGTGTGTGTGTGTGTGTGTGCGTGCGCGCACGTGGTTGTGTGTGTGTGCGCGCGCGTGCGTATGCGCACGTACTTCGGTTTAACGGCCATTCATTCTGAATCGTTAGAAAATGAGAAAAAATGTTACTCTACAAAGGTGTGTGGAAGCATGTTTGTTTGTCTGTTTGTGTGCAAGCATGTCTGTTTGTGTTTGTCTGTTTGTGTGTAAGCATGTGTGTTTGTGTTTGTCTGTTTGTGTGCAAGCATGTGTGTTTGTGTTTGTCTGTTTGTGTGCAAGCTTGTGTGTTTGTGTTTGTCTGTCTGTGTGCAAGCATGTGTGTTTGTGTTTGTCTGTTTGTGTGCAAGCGTGTGTGTTTGTGTTTGTCTGTTTGTGTGCAAGCATGTGTGTTTGTGTTTGTCTGTTTGTGTGCAAGCATGTGTGTTTGCGGCTGTCTATGTGTGCGTGCATGTTTTTTGTGTCTGTGTGTGTTTGTGTGCAAGCATGTGTGTTTGTGTTTGTCTGTTTGTGTGCAAGCTTGTGTGTTTGTGTTTGTCTGTTTGTGTGCAAGCATGTGTGTTTGTGTTTGTCTGTTTGTGTGCAAACATGTGTGTTTGTGTTTGTCTGTTTGTGTGCAAGCATGTGTGTTTGTGTTTGTCTGTTTGTGTGCAAGCATGTGTGTTTGCGGCTGTCTATGTGTGCGTGCATGTTTTTTGTGTGTCTGTGTGTGCATGCATGCATCTGTGTTTGAGTATGTCTGTATGTGTGCCAGCATGTGGATATGCGTGTTTGCATGCTTAAGACAAACACATGCGTCTGTACTCATAGCATGTGCATACACTATGAGGGTGTGCACGTGGATAACAGAAAAATGAAAGAACAGTATGGTGACTTCCTGTAGTTTATTTTCTTTTATTCTTTTATTCTTTTATATAGAGGATAATGGAATAAGCGCTCTGATTTGTTTTCGTTTTTTTTACGAGATATAGCGCTATATGAATTCCATGTGTTAAATCATTAAATAATGGAATAAGCACTCATGTGCTTTTTTCCATCCAGTCCCCGCGTGTATGCAGTTTTGTAAATATTGTCCTCGGCTCCCACCGGCACACAATGACCTATTCTTACGAAAAGCAGTGTAGACCTAGTGGGCGGACGGTGCAGTGCTAGTGTGGCATTCTGAATACAGCGCTAAATGCATTTCTCGTGTTGTTGTTGTTCTGGCTGCTTTTGCCTTCCTCGGCTAAAGCCCCCCAGGTTCGCCATGTCTCATGAGTGTTGGGAGAGAGATGCCTGGCAGTCTGTAAAAGACTCTAATGCGCAGTGCATTGGGCGCCTATTCCGAAGGGGAAAATGGCCCCTCATGGATAGAGACTGAATAGCCATTGTCATTGAATGGTCAGCGTCTTGCATCCAGTCTATGGCATGAGTGTTTTATCCTTCGGTCGCATGATCAATTAATCAGGCTTTGATTTATGGCAGCATAATTGATCGTGTCTGTGTGTATTAAGAGGGGAGTGTGTGTGTGTGTGTGTGTGTGTGTGTGTGTGTGTGTGTGTGTGTGTGTGTGTGTGGTGTGTGTGTGTGTGTGTGTGTAGTGTAGTGTGTGTGTGGTGTGTGTGTGTTGTGTGTATGTTGTGTTGTGTTGTGTTGTGCTGTGTTGTGTGTATGTGTTTCTGTGTGTGTGTGTGTGTGTGTGTGTGTGTGTGTGTGTGTGTGTGTGTGTGTGTGTGTGTGAAGTTTTTTTTTTATAATTCTTTTATATCGAGGATAATGGAATAAGCACTCTTGTGCTTTTTTTTTTACATCCAGTGTCTATTTATAAGGGAGTGGGTGTCTACACAATAATTATGTTTATGTGTGTGTGTTGTGTTTCAGTGCCACCGAAAGTCAGCAGGAATTTTTCAAGATGCTGGACGAGAAGATAGCGATGGTGATCACTGCTTGTGTCCATGTTTATCTGCACACTGTCCGCTTTTTTCTCTCTTTGCTAGGCTGTCTGTATGTCTGCTGTCTGTCTGTCTGTATGTATGTATGTCTCTCTGCTGTCTGTCTGTATCTATGTCTGTTGTATGTCTGTCTATTTGTATGTCTGTTGTCTGTCTGTTGTCTGTCTGTTTGTCTCTATGTGTGTTGTATGACTGCTGTCTGTCTGTCTGTTTGTATGTACGTTGTATGTCTGCTGTCTGTCTAGTCTGTATGTATGTATGTATGTATGTATGTATGTATGTATGTATGTATGTATGTATGTATGTATTGTATTTATGTATGTATGTATGTATGTATGTATGTATGTATGTATGTATGTATGTATGTATGTATTGTATTTATGTATGTATGTATGTATGTATTGTATTTATGTATGTATGTATGTATGTATGTATGTATGTATTGTATGTATGTATGTATGTATGTATGTATGTATGTATGTATGTATGTATATATCTATCTATCTAGTCCTCTTTGTGCTCAGGTAGCACATAAGGCCTCAACTAGAGCCCGCCACTGATGTCGGTCGGCTGAAGTAAGCTCCAGACGGCCCATGTCCAACCCTTTTCCTTCATCTCCCTCTCTACTGTTCTCCTCCAAGTTTCCTTGGGGCGGCCTCTCTTTCTTCGACCGTATGGGGTCCATCGTAGGGCGATTCTGGATATGGCTGTAGTCTGCTGGCGGAGCACATGTCCTATCCATCGCCAACGCCTCCGTTTGATTTGTATGGAGATGGGTTCAGTTTCTGTTCTTCGGTGGAGTTCTTCATTGGTGATGGTATTCGGCCAAAAGATGCGTAGAATGCATCTGAGGCATCTGTTTTGGAAGGCATCAAGTTTGTTGCTGATGGTTTTGGTCATCTTCCATGACTCTGATCCATAAAGGAGGGTGCTAATCACGTTTGATTTGAAAATTCTTAATTTGGTCCTCAGGCGTATGTTCCCTGCCTTCCATGTGCTCCTGAGTGAGGCGAAGGCCTGGCTGGCTTTTACAAGTCGAGCCCGGATCTCCACCTCCCCATCTCCTGTGTTTGACATTGTGGATCCAAGATAAGTGAAGTCATTTACTTCCTCGATCTGATCCCCATTCAGTCTGATGTTCTCTTGGACTCTGGCGTTCATTCTCATGTTCTTTGTCTTCTTGGTGCTGATTTTCAAGCCAAGGCTTCCAGCAGTTCTTGCCATGACATCTGTCTTTTCCTGCATGTCTTGGTGGCGGTGTGACAGCAGGGCGATATCATCGGCAAAATCCAGATCTTCCAGCGTTTTTGTTGCTGTCATTGTCATGGTCCATCTGATCCCTCTACTCTCTCCGTCCATGGAATTCTTCATAATCCAGTCCATGGCCAGGATGAAGAGGAATGGCGATAGGATGCAGCCCTGCTTCACTCCTGTGCTGACGCTGAAGGCTTCCGTGAGCTCTGTGTCGCAGATCACCTGGGATTTGAAGTCGCCGTACAACATTGCAATGACCCGGACAAGTTTTGCAGGGACTCCATAGTGCCTTAGGATCTTCCATAAGGACTCTCGGTGGATGCTGTCAAACGCCTTCTCCAGGTCAATGAAATTGACGTACAGCGGTGTATTCCACTCATTGCTCTGCTCCAGAATCTGGCGCAGAGTGAAGATGTGATCTGAGCAGGATCGCCCAGGGCGGAAACCTGCTTGCTGTTGTCGGAGGTCTTTCTCAAGGGCTGCCGTCAATCTGGACAGCACAATCCTGCTGAAGGCCTTACTGGTGAGGGAAAGAAGTGTTATGCCCCTCCAGTTGTTGCAGTCTCCAAGATCTCCCTTTTTGGGCAACTTGAAGATGAGACCAGTTTTCCATGCTTCAGGGATCTGACCTTCTACCCAAATCTTCCTGAAGATCTCAGTCAGAATGGGAGCCATCACATCCGTATCTGCCTTTAGCATCTCTGCCGTCACACCATCTGCCCCTGATGCCTTGCCGCTCTTCATTGCCTTGATTGCTGTTGTCACTTCTTCCAGGCTTGGTGGATCGGTGCAGATGTCAAGGTCTATATCTGCCGGCTGGATGTCTGCTAGCTGAGGGGGGTCCGGTCTGTTAAGAACCGACTCGAAGTGTTCCCTCCAACGCTGTAGTTTTCCTGCCTCTCCCTCAACAACCTTTCCATTTTTGTCCTTCACTGGCACATCGCAGTTTTTAAACCCATTGTTCAGCTGCTTGTTGATCTTGTACAGCGTCTTTAGATCATTTCTCCCTGCTGCCCTCCTCTGCCTCATCTGCCAGTTTCTCTATGTAGTCTTTCTTGTCGGCTCTTGTCATCTTCTTCACCTCCTTGTCCTGTTCTGCATATCTTCTTCTGTGCTGCTCTTTCAAGCGTTCTGATCTGGTGTTGTTGATCTTCTGCTTAGTTAACTTCCTCTCATCTATCTTTTTCCAGGTTTCTTGTTTGATCCACTCTTCTTTCTTCTTTCGTCGGAAGCCTAGTACTTTTTCTCCTGTTTCCCGAAGTACCTGATTGAAGCTGTCTATTGTTATCTCCTGCTGTTCCCCCAGTGCCTGAAATCTGTTCCCCACTTCCACTGCAAAAGCATATTTGGTGAGCGTCTCATTCAGCCTGCCAGAGTCTAATCTTTGCTGACGTGCCTGTCTTCCTCGTGATCGACGCAGCTTCAAGGCAACGACGGCCAACACAAGGGTGTGGTCACTGGCAACATCCGCTCCTCTGTAGGCCCTGACATCCTGAAGAGAGCTTCTCCATTTTCGGTTGATGATGACATGATCTATCTGGTTTTTGGTGGTCCCGTCTGGTGACGTCCACGTTGTTTTATGGATATGTTTGTGCGGGAAAAGGGTGCCTCCGATAAGCAGGTTGTTCTCTTCACAGAAGTCCACTAGTTTCTCTCCATTTTCGTTAATGATACCAATTCCATGTTTGCCCATAACATGCTCCCTCCCGGTGTTGTCACTGCCCACCTTGGCATTCAAGTCGCCAAGGATGAGCAACATGTCATGAGCGCGGACGCTCTCCACAGCTGTTTGGAGTTGATCGTAAA
>JASPKP010003153.1:0-2500 GCA_030674155.1 Stramonita haemastoma | reverse complement strand
AGGCAAAGCCAGAATTGTTCTTATAGGCAAAGCCAGTATGATAATTAAAATTAGAGGCAATATGATTCACAAGGATGTGGCCGATGTGATTCATAATGATTATGATTCTTAAAGGGAAAAAAGCCAGTGTGATTCTTAAAGGCTAAGCCAATTTTATTCTTCAGGCTGCAGCCGATGTGGTTCTCAAAGGCAAAGCCAATATCATTAGCCATTGTGTCTTAAAGGCAAAGCCAATATGATTCTTAAGCCTGTAGCTAATACGGTTCTTAATGCTGTAGCCATTGTGATTCTTAAAGGCTAAGCCAATATGACTCTAAAGACAATGGTATTCTTAAAGCAATGTAAAGCCAGAATGAGGCCTAAAGATGTAGACAATATCACAAGGATTTAATCGATATGATTTTAAAGTTTTTGCCAATGTGATTCGTAAGGCAATAGAGCTACACAGTACACCCAAAACACACACACACACACACACACACACACACACACACACACACACACACATACACACACACACACACACACACACACGTACACACACACGTACACACACACACACGTACACACACACACACACACACACACACACACACACGTACACACACACACACACACACACACACACACACACACACACACACACACACACACAACACACACACACACACACACACACACACACGTGGCAAATCTACCATAAAATGAAACAACCTCTAGATCTGACACCAAACAATCACTATTCTTGAATCTGTGACTACCCCACCCTAAAAAAAGAGGCAACAGTACCTGTCGACATTGCAGGGTCTTCTGAATATTGTGACCTGCTGGCGCCTGGACATTCATTAATAATGATGATTATTCCCTTTTCCAACAGTCAGGGCCTGTTCAGCATCCGCATTTTAAACGAGGTGTGTAAAGGACCTCTGGGTTACTTGTGGGCAAGCGATCCACGAAATTATTAGTATTATTTGTTGCCAGAAGAAGGGGACAAAGGATGTCAGATTTTAGCCTGACTTGTGCCATTTGTGAGTGCAGTAAGATAGGGTGTGTGTGTGTGTGTGTGTGTGTGTGTGTGTGTGTGTGTGTGTGTGTGTGTGTGTGTGTGTGTGTGTGAGAGAGAGAGAGAGAGAGAGAGAGAGAGGAGAGAGAGAGAGAGGAGAGAGAGAGAGAGAGAGAACACGACTCAAGACGGTTTCCACATTATTTTTTAGCATTGATATTTTTTTAAAACCTGAAATGTAAATTGTATGCTTAAAATCTTATAACTGTTGTGTGTGTGTGTGTGTGTGTTTGTGTGTGCGTGCGTGCGTGCGTGCGTGTGTGTTGTGCGCGTGCGTGCGTGCGTGTGTGTGTGTGAATAATCTTGCCAATGTATTTATTTATTTATTTATCTGACGCTAGATAAGTATCCAAAAGATTTTTTTTTTTAAAGAAGAAAAACGCCCAGTTTAACCAGCTTTACTGTGTCACGACAATCAAACCAGCACTGTTGAACACAGCAAAAAAAAACAACCATGTGCTGGCTTCGTCGTTTATTTTTTGCTGTGAAAGATTATTATTTTTACGTTGTGTTACCGAGTGATCATGTATTAAATGGTGAGTGTGTGATGTGATGGAATCATGAACAACAATATTATGTTCAGCAAATTGTGGTTGAGAAAATAGAATCGAAATGTTTTTTTGTGGGATTTGTTTTGATTGATTATTTTTCGGTTTTTTGTCTTCTTTTTTTGTATTTGTTTGCATGTGTAGATTACAGTATTGATGTGTGTGTGTAAGAGTGGGATGGATGCATTGAGTCAGTGTGGTTGTTTTAAGGAATCTGGTTTTGGTTTTATCTCATTTTATGTGTGAGCGATGTGGTTTTTCCCACGACGCGGTGGCCGTCCTGGGCTGACCCTTATGGTCGACCAGGGCGTCGATACAAGCAAAGACAGTCAAGTTGGTTTTATACCCCGTTTTAATCTGTATAGAGTTGCACAGTTTTAATATGAGTTTTAAAATGTGACGAGGTGACAGCCCCGATATGGCCTGTGCGGTCGGCAGGGCTCTAAGCAACATCATTGGATTGGATTGGATTGGATTGTGGGGACCAGGGTGGCCTAGAGCCTAAACCTCGCCCTCTGACGCATGCAAAACAGCGAGCGCACACGGTAAATCCTGTTCTGCTTTTCGTAAGAGTAGGCCATCGTGTGCCGGTGGGAACAGATGACAAGATTTACAAAACTGCATAACACACGGGGACAGGATGTAAAATGAGATGAGACTAAAAAAAACCAGAGATCCTGTAGTGAACGCACGCAGAACATCTTGTGCACACTTTTAAAAGGGGACAGGATGACGACCCAGGTTCGATTCCCGTTCGAGGGGATTTTTCCCCTGGAGTTAACATCAGTGCTGACTCCACTCTCCCCAAAAGTCCTTCGGATGAGACTTTAAACTGAGGCCCCGTGTGCGAACACACGCAGAACATCTTGCGCATACGTTAAATCCTGTT
>JASPKP010003152.1:0-20678 GCA_030674155.1 Stramonita haemastoma | reverse complement strand
GGGTCTCCTCGGCTCCTTGGGTCCCCACAGGCTTGCCCCCGGGCCCCCATCTTTCCCTGTCGCGCTGTTGGGGAGATTTTCAGCGCTGCTTCACCCCCACTTTTCTGCCGCTTTTTGCCCCTCAGAACCCGGGGGCCTTTCTCTTCTTTCTCCTCCTTTTCTTTGTTCCCCCTTTTCCCAAAAAGATGCTGCGGTGTTTGTTTAGCTGTGCTACCGTGCTGCCGTCGTTTGCTAGGGGGTTTCAGGGAGTTTGAATCACCCCCCTCCCCCTTGCTGCAGCTCCTGTAAGGTTATCACGCCCTCGGGGGGCAGAAGCAACCCCCTGGCCCCCCCTCTCTGGATCGTCAATCTGACAAAAAAAGCGTTGCTTGCCCCCAGTTGGGGGAGCGGCACGATTTTGGAGGATGTTGTTGTTGGAGTTTCCCTGTATTGTACTCTTCTTCCTCTCCTTTGATCCCGACGGCATCGGGCGATTTTGGGAAAAAAGCGAACGCGCGTTCTCTGGTCACGGTGTTGCCGAGGACACTGAGGGGGGGGGGTGGTTGTCTGCAGCCCCTTGAGGAAGGGGCGGGGGGGTTGGCTGGGATCCGTCCCCCCCTTCTGTTAAGGAGGGAGGGGGGAAAAAAAGGGGGGCAGTGTATATTTTGCGATCATTTTGAAAAGGCGCACGCACGCGCGTTCGCGTGTACCGCACCAACGAAAAACCCATAAACAAGCCAAACACCAAACACACAAACACACCCATACACACACACACACACACACACACACACCACAAACCCCCTCTCTCTTCTCTCTCTCTTTTCTCTTCTCTTCTCTCTCTCTCTTCTCTCTCTTCTCTTCTCTCTTCTTTTTAAAAAGGGTGGATTTAAAACAAGCCCATTGTGCTTAATCTTTTCCCTCAATAAAAATGTTCATTCAAATGTTCATTCATTCATTCATTCATTCATTCATTCATTCTCTCTCTCTCTCTCTCTCTCTCTCTCTCTCTCTCTCTCTCTCTCTCTCTCTCTCTCTCTCTCTCCCTTCTCTCTCTCTCACTTCCAACCCGGGGCCTTCTCACTTTCTAAAGCAGGCACGGCACACGATCACCTCAAAAAACCACACGGATCCAAGGTAGAGAGAGAGAGGAGGAGGAGGATGAAGAAGAAAAGAAAACACACTTTAAAAAAAACACACCCCAAAAAGACTTACTCTCTGACTCACCTCAACATTGGCATCATCCTTCACCTTCTCCTCCTCTTCCACCTCCTCCTCCTCCTCCTTCTTCTCCTTCTCCTCCTCTTCCACCTCCTCCTCCTCCTCCTTCTTCTCCTTCTCCTCCTCCTTCTTCTCCTTCTCCTCCTTCTTCTCCTTCTCCTCCTTCTTCTCCTCCTCCTTCTTCTTCTCCTCTTCCTCCTCCTCTTCCTCCTCCTCCTGAACCGCCTCGCCAACATCGGGACCCAGTCTCCTCAGCTTCAAGAGTTCTGCAGAAGGAGCCCCTAGGCTGGACTGGGCGCTTCCCCTGTTGGAAAAACTGCGTGCTCTTCCTCCTCCTCCTCCTCCTCCTGCTCCTGCTCCTGCTACCAGGCTGGATCTTTTGCTCCCTCCTCCTACCCAGGACTTGGCTCTTCTAGGCAAGTTGTCCATGGCGGAGCGATCTGTCAGGCTGCACTTGGGCGTCAGCTGAGGGGAGGCCTCGTACTTGCCCACAAAGCTGTTGGAAATGCGGCGTAGGAGGGAAGGTTTGTAGCCTGGGTAAGATCGAGAAGGAAAGAAATGAATGAATGAATGAATGAATGAATGAAGAAAATGAATGAATGAATGGGTGGTGTGTGGTGTGGTGGTGGTGTTGGTGTGGTGTGGTGTGGGGGTGGAGTAGGAGTGGAGGGGGAGGAGGGAGGGTATGATAGGAGGGCGGGGTGGGGGGGGGGTAGGTGGGTGGGTGGGTGTTTGTCATCTTTGTTGTGATGAGAGTAAGATTAAGAATGGGGGGTTTGTTTGTTTGTGTGTGTGTGTGTATGTGTGTGTGTGTGTTGTGTGTATGTGTGTGTGTGTGTGTGTTGTGTGTGTGTGTGTGTGTGTGTGTGTGTGTGTGTTTGTGTGCGTGTTTCTCTCACTTTCTCTGTCTGCTTGTCTAGTTGTCTCCCTCTCTGTCTGTCTTATCTGTCTGTCGCTCTGCCAGTCTGTCTGTCTCAAGATTTCTTTTTTGTCTTATGTCTGTCTCTTTTTGTCTCTATGTCTCTTTCTTTCTGTCTTTATGCCTCTGTCTGTCTGTCTGTCTATCTATCTGTCTGTCTGTCTGTCTCTGTCTCTCTCCATCTCTCTCCCTCTCCCCCCCCTCCCCCCCACACACACTCACACTCACTCACTCAGTCCCATGTCCCAAAGGACGTAGGGGGGACATGAGAGAAGACGCAACAGAGATCTTTTTCCATGCTTCACGATCCTGTGTGGCTAGTAGGAGGTGTTGCAGGGGTTGGGCGGTCCAGTCTTTGATGTTGTCAACCCATGATTTCTTTTGGCGGCCTCTTCTTCTCTTGCCCTCAACTGTTCCTTGCAGGATGGTTTTTGCTAGGGTGTTGCGTCTTGTGGTGTGACCAAACCACATCAGCTTTCTCCTCTTTATGGTGGAGAGCAAAGGCTCTTGGGGGCCCACACGCTTTTTGATTTCTTCTTTCACATAGTTATTGGTCTTGTGTTCTTTGTATGATATTTTGAGGAGTCTTCTGTGGCACTTGTTCTCGAATGCTTGGATTCTCCTCTCTAACTCTGCTGTCAGAGTCCATGATTCACAGCCATATAGGAGGATAGATATCACGAGGGATTTGTAGAGGTGGTATTTGGTGCAGAAGCTGATGTTGTTGCTTCTGATGATCTTCTCGAGTCTGACTAGAGCAGATGTTGCTGTTGCAATGCGAGCTTTCACTTCATTGTTTGATGTGCCATCTTTTGTTAGGATGGAGCCTAAGTATTTGAATTGGCTCACCTCTTCTAGTGTTTCTCCATTCATCTTTATTTCCGTGATGTCATTACTCGCGCTGTTGACCATGATCTTTGATTTCTCTGTACTGACCTCCATGCCGTATGCGCTCGCTCGATCTGTTAAATTGTCTGTGAGGATTTGCAGTTCTTGTTTGCTGCTGCCCATGAGGTCAATGTCATCTGCAAATCTGAGGTTGCAAAGGGGTCTTCCACCAATGGAGATGGAAGTGTGGTGGTTTTGCAGTGTCTCTGTCATGATGTTTTCGAGGAAGAGGTTGAAGAGTACAGGTGAGAGAAGGCAGCCCTGGCGAACCCCAACTGTGGTCTTGAAGAACTCGCCCACGTGATTGTTCATAAAAACTGCACTTTTTGCGTTCTCGTACAGAGCTTTGATGACTTCAATTAGGCAGTTGTCAATGTTGAAGCGCCTGAGTACTTGCCAGAGGCCGTCATGCCATACCCTGTCAAAGGCCTTTTTGAAGTCTATGAAATTGTGGTACAAGTCTTTTTGGTGTTGGAGATGCTTCTCTATCAGAATTCTCAGATTGAAAATGTGTTCCATTGTGCTGCGTTTTGGTCTAAAGCCCACACACACACAATCATTATCAAAAACACCACCACCACCACCACCACACCAACACCACCAACACCAACACAACAACCTCACACACGCTCTCACACACAACTCACTACCCTACCAACCCCCCCCCCCACACACACACTCACCGATAGTGTATCGCCTCATGGTGCTGAAATCTTCGTTGCCCTCACCGCTTCCGAGCCTCTTCCAGCGCGTGTAGATGCTGGACCCTACGCGCGACAGGCGACGAGAGAAGCGGCGACGATACTCCACCCTGACCACTTTGCCCGACATGGCGTCATACTCTCCCATCTGCTCCACCAGATCCACACAGGTGCCCAGCAACACTAGGACCAGGATCAGGCCGAGCACCGCTCTGGGGGATAAGAGGACAGAGGTGATGATGATGATGATGATCATCGTCGTCGTCATCGTCGTCATTATCATCATCATCATCATGATAATAATAATAGTAATATGAATGATGATACTACTACTACTACTACTACTACTACTACTACTACTACTACTACTACTACTACAAATAATAATAATAATAATAATAATAATAATAATAATAATAATAATAATAATAATAATAATAATAATAATAATAATAGTAAGCATCATCATCATCATCATCATCATCATCATCATCATCATCATATTATTATTATTATTATTATTATTATCATTATGATCATTATGATCATCATCATTATTATTATTATTATTATTATTGTTGTTGTTGTTATTATTATTATTATTATTATTATTATTATTAATATTATTATTATTATTATTATTATTATTATTGTAGGCGCCCATCAGTCTCGGATGACTATGGAATTGCGCTCTAGTCTTTAGAGCGCAAAGCCCAGGGTAAGTAAGTATGTTACCCATGCAGCAGACCCCCACTCTCCACGCCACAGGAATGATCCATTGGAAAGGCAATGACCGATACGAATGGTTCCAGTACCGTCGCAGGAGCCACCAGAACGTTGCCATATACAGCCCCTGGGACTCCAACTCCCCGATTTTCCTCAGTGATGGTGTCTAAACACGACACCTGTGTGTGTGCTGGTTTTTCATATTTTGTAATCTGTTCCCACCGGCACACAATGGCCTACTCTTACGAAAAGCGCAACAGAATTTAACGAGTGCGCAAGATGTTCTTGCGTGCGTTCGCACACGGGGCCTCGGTCTATAGTTTCATCCGAATGACTACTACTAGTTGTAGCAGCAGCAGTTGTTGTTGTTCGAAACTCATGGAGAGAGAGAGATAGAGAGAGAGAGACAGACAGAGAGAGACAGACAGACAGACAGACAGACAGAGAGAGAGAGAGACAGACAGACAGACAGACAGACAGACAGACAGACAGACAGATAGACAGACAGACAGAGAGAGAGAAAGGAAGGCAGACAGACAGACAGGCACAGACAGACAGAAAAACAGACAGACAGGCAGGCAGACAGACAGACAAGCAGGCAGGCAGGCAGGCAGGCAGACAGACTGACAGAGACAGGAACGAACAGACAAAAACAGACAATCAAACAAACATGATAGGCAAACAGACAGACAGACAGACAGACAGACAGACAGACAGACAGACAGACAGACAGACAGACAGACAGTTGCACTACTCACACCATAGCAATGGCTGCAGCATCCTCAGAAAATTCTAGCGGTTTCTGACACGTCACGCCTTCCTCTAGCGTGATATTGTGGCCCCCAGAGGACACATCTGCAAAAACAGACCACACTTCAAATATACACACAACCTTAGTACAACACACATCCTCCCTCCCCTCCACCCCCCTCCCCCCCCCCTCCACCACCTCCACTGACTGTGTTTACATAGTTCGTTGTAAAACTTTGATGATGGGAGCAACTATTTAGTTAAGCTGCGTCCAGTCAAAGAACAAAAATGTGCACATGTGTGCATAAATGCACACACATACACGTGCCCGGGTGCGTGCACGCATAGCTTGCATGTACACACACACACACACACACACACACACACCACACACACATACACACACATACACACACACACACAAAAGCACGCAAACACACACGCACATTCAAGCACGCAAGCACACACGCACGCATGCACAATAATGAACACACACGCACGCGCGCGCACACACACACGCACGTACATACACACACGCACACACACGTGCACAGACAAGCGCGCAAACACACATGCACATTCACACGCAAGAACACACCAGCGTATGCAAATGAATGCACGCACACACACACACAAACACACGCACAAATACACACACACGCACACACACATGAACGCGCACTTACACACACGCACGCACGCACGCACGCACGCACGCACGCACGCACACACACACACACACACACACACACACACACACACAGGTGATTTATGATTTTCATATCACATGGAGACTGCGAGGAAGAAATACATTTTGAGTTCTGGGCAATAAACTTGACCATAATATTATATCGTTGTACATTTGTCATGTACTCTCTCTCTCTCTCTCTCTCTCTCTCTCTCTCTCTCTCTCTCTCTCTCTCTCTCTCTCTCTCTCTCTCTTTCTCTCAGTAGCCAGAATATTGCGCTGGCAATTTGACGACCCGGGTTCGATTCCGGTCGGGGAAATTTTTCTCCTGGAGTTAACATCAGTGCTGACTCCACTCTCCCCAAAAGTCCTTCGGATGAGACTTTAAACCGAACGCATGCAGAACATCTTGCGCACACGTTAAATCCTGTTCCGCTTTTCGCAAGAGTAGGCCATCGTGTGCCGGTGGGAACATGACTTTTACAAAACTGCATACACACGGGGACTGGATGTAAAAAAGCACAAGAGTGCTTATTCCACTATCCTCGATATAAAAGAACAAATCAAATCAAATCAAATCAAATCTCTCTCTCTCTCTCTCTTCTCTCTCTCTCTCTCTCTCTCTCTCTCTCTCTCTCTCTCTCTCTCTCTCTCTCTCTCTCTCTCTCTCTCTCTCTCTCTTCGTGTGTTGTGTGTGTGTGTGTGTGTGTGTGTGTGTGTGTGTGTGTGTGTGTGTGTGTGTGTGTGTGTGTGTGTGTGTGTGTGTGTGTAGGTATAGATGTGTGTGTAGGTGTGTGTGTGTGTATTTGTGTGAGCGCGCATGTGCGTGCATGTGCGCTCTTTTGTATGTGTGTAGTTGGTTGAAAAACATTCTTGATCGTTACCCTGGTGACGTTTCATATTTTACTGTTGTTAACACACAAATCGATCCACTGTTGTTGTGATGTTTCGTGTTGTGGTGCTTCGCGTAACATTGCATTCATTGCTTTTTTGGCATTGCACGGAATTTCATTGCACTGCATTATCTTTATGTTGTAGTGTCATCATATCAAATTTATTTTTACGTGTGTGTGTGTGTGTGTGCGTGCGTGCGTGCGTGTGTGTGTGTGTGTGTGTGTGTGTGTGTGTGTGAAAGCTGGGCTGATCTCCCCTGAGAGTGCGCAGTGTTGTGCATCCCGTTTTATTGTCTTTTCCTTGTTTACTTGGGCATTTGCCTGTGTATCAGTTTACGTGACTCAGTGGTTATTGCCTATCATTCATATAGCTGCTAGGCTGTAGATTCAAATCTCATAAGTGTCTAGGATTGTTTGGTTTGGGGGTTGGTTGGGAAAGGGGAGGGCCTCGGATGGCTCCTACCCAGAGTGAAATTGCTAAGAACTCATTAGGAGTGGCTTGGACCACACAGTTGAGCATACACCACTTTACGATTCTATTTCCTTTTTTTATTGAGAGTATAGCTCTAATCACTCGAACAACATTGCATGCATACGTGTATATTTTGTCAGATCCAGTTGATGTTTGGATATATTAGGACGGGAAGTGTTAGAACAAGACCCTGTAAAGTTGTCTCAAAGCTGATGCATCTACTTTATATGTTTGTCCGTCAAGTTCGACGATGACCTCCAAAACAGCAGAGGAGGCAGCTGCAGAAATTTGATTATAGTGGAGATGCCTTGCCCTCAGCAACCCCCCCCCCCCCCCCACTCTCTCTTGGCCAAGACGGCATAAGGACAGTCAGTGCTGGAGATGTTCTCCAAAGGCCACCTAGCCCCCGGGGCTGCAGCACATAAGGACTGTGCAGGTCAAGCCTCCTATAGAGTTATAGTCGATCACTAAAGACGAAGCTGTAAAGTGGAATTCCATGAGTGGGAAAGAAAGCCACTGATCATACAACCTCTCACTTTGTTGTTGCCCCCAGCGTCAATGGTTTAATCAGGAACTGTGATAAAGCCCAGGTGCTGCTACTATCCTTGGTATGCTATCTTCGTCACAATCCACTACGTTGTAATAAAAAAACCAACCTCTTTGAATATGTTGCCGCCGCTGTAGCCTAGTGGTCAGGGCGTTGGACTCGTAATCTAAAGGTTGCGGGTTCGATTCCAGCTTTCGGTTATGGCGTTGTACCCTTGGAAAAGGCACTTTACGGCTATTTTCTCACCCCACCCAGGTGTAAAAGGGGTACCAACCTTGTGTTGGGGGTTAACCCTGCGATAGACTGGCGTCCTATTCAGGGGGGAGTCTATGACTCTCAGTCGCTTAACGCCACAGAAACCGGGATAAGCACCGGCCTGATGAGCCTTAGGCTCGGGACAGACTTTAACTTGAATATGTGGTTTCCGTTACTGTGGTGTCCTGTATGGAATTGGGTGGAACGACCTATTACGGAGGGCGGAGGGCCATGGGGAGTGGAGGAAGCTGGTTTCAAAATCTTCAGGTGTGCCCCCACGGTCCACGGGACTACGGGACAGGTGAAGGTGAAGATGGAGTTGCACAGTTTTAATCTGATTTTTTAAAAGAAGAACTGACAAAGTGACAACCCCGATATGGTCTCTGTAGTCAGTGGGGACCATAAGCAACAAGACTGGATTGGACAGATTGCTCTCATGATGACCCCTCCTGATGTCCTGCACACCTGTGTACCTGTGGTGACTTCGTGTCAAAGCCTGCAGGACAGAACAGGTTGGATGGAAGTAACGTTGCGTCACTGCTGGTCCTCTGACTGTCACGCTTACCAAAAAGTGTAACCTGCCAAACCACTGAAATCCAAATTCAGCGTACAAGGACGGGAAACCCGCAATAGAGGACAGGGATAGTTCAGTGGTCAGAGCGCTCGCTTTCCCCAGCCAATGCTAAGCAGTATCGAGTATGGTTACCAATTTGATGAGTGACCGTTTGAACGCTTAGGCTTCAGTACAGTTCCCCCAGTTAACCCAGCTGTAAATGTGTACCTGCCTCTTTAGGGTTAGGGAAGGTAGACCAGCGAGGGAGAAGAGATGGGCGCTCCGCCCTCAATATGCTGGTCCCTGGAGAAGCTGAGGTCTTTGATGCCTTGCTCCCCTACGACCACAAAGGTCATGGGACACCTTTACCTTTTTTTTTTTCAAAAACCCGCACTTGATGGTAGTCAGCACACTGAATCATCAGGGGGAAGGGGTAGCCTAGTGGTCAGAACATTGCGCTCGCAATTTGACGATCCCGGTTCGATTCCCGGTCGAGGAGATTATTCTCCTGGAGTGAACATCAGTGCTGACTCCACTCTCCCCAAAAGTCCTTCGGATGAGAGTATAAACCGAGGCCCCGTGTGTGAACGCACGCAAAAAACATCTTGCGCACACGTTAAATCCTGTTCCGCTTTTCGTGAGAGTAGGCCATCGTGTGCCGGTTGGGAACAGATGACATTTACAAAAACTGCATACACACGGGGACTGGGTGTAAAAAACAAAGCACAAGAGTGCTTATCCCATTATCCTCGATATATAAGAATGAAATAAAAGGTAAACAAGTCGGATGTGCTGGGCCTAACTTGTCAGGCGCTTAACGCCAGCGCAACGCATTTTCATTCATAATTTATAACAATACAACAATAGCTGTTGTCTGAGCGTAGGGGGAAAAAAGGGTGGTCTTGTTAAAACCTATATACGTGCAATGCATATCATAATTATCTCATTTCTTTTTTGGGGTGGGCGAGGGTGGACAGGGGAAGAGAGGATGAGGGGGGGGGGGGGGGGTCAGACAGTGTTCAGCAGTTGTTTTATGATCGGTGAGTGTCCAGACTAGACATGGCCATTGGCATTTTATCGACTGTGCCAGACACACAGAGAGAGAGAGAGAGAGAGAGAGAGAGAGGAGAGAGAGAGAGAGAGAGAGAGAGAGAGAGAGAGTGAGAGAGAGAGAGAGAGAGAGAGAGAGAGAGAGAGAGAGAGAGAGGGGGGGGGGTAGAAAGAGAGACAGAGAGAGACAGAGACAGAGAGAGAGACAAAGAGAGAGACAGAGGCAGAGACAGAGAGAGAGATATACAGACAGACAGACAGACAGACTGACTGACGAACAGACAGACACAGAGGGACAGACAGGGACAAACAAGAGAGAGGGGGGAGGAGAGAAAAAATGTGCGTGTGTGTGTGTGTGTGTGTGTGTGTGTGTGTGTGTGTGTGTGTGTGTGTGCGTGTGTGTGTGCGTGCGTGTGTGCGTGTGTGTGTGGTGTGTGTGTGTGTGTGTGTGTGTGTGTGTGTGTGTGTGTGTGTGTGTGTGTGTGCAAGCGAGCGAGCGCGCGGGCGCGGGCGCACGTATGTGTTTGAGGTAAGTACGTCAGTTTATGAGTGAATGGCTTCAAAAATGAGTCATTTTCAATGTGTGTGTGTGTGTGTGTGTGTGTGTGTGTGTGTGTGTGTGTGTGTGTGTGTGTGTGTGTGTGCGTGCGTACATGCGTGCGTGTGAGTAAGTGTGTGTGTGTGTTTGTCTGTGTGTGTGTGTGCGTGCGTGGGAGTGTGTGCGTGTGTGTATGTAAGTGTGTGCGTGTGTGCGCGCGTGTGTGTGTGCACGTGCGCGTGCGTGTGCGCGCCAGCGCATAATCAGAAGCGTTCAACGTTCATATAATTATTATCAGCACATCCTTGTGTAGGCCAAGCTACCAAACACACTAACAAAACATATGTCTCTCTCATATCTGCAAGGCTTTGCTTGTTACACACTTAAGATCGCTGTTGTATACCTTATAACACGGTAACACATACACACACACGCACGCACGTATACGCTTATACACAGACGCGTGCATACACACAAAAACTCACGCACGCCTACGCACACACAGAAACACACAGACAGACAGAAAGACAGAAAGACAGAAAGACACACACACACACACACACACACACACACACACACACATACACACACGCACGCACACACACACACACACACACACACACACACACACACAACACACACACACACACACACACACACACAGGGCGTGTATACACACACGCATACACACACACCAACCAACACACATACCCACCCCAACCCCACCCACACACACACACTCACACACACACACACACACACACACAACCATGCACAAGCAATCCAATTTTCCAGCACAGTACATCGATCAGGGGCCGATAGATCATTCCACCCTGATCAATCACTTGATCACACTTCCCTGCATGGTCCGTGTCTACCTTGCCAAAAGAAAATGGGGGGCGGATAGCCTAGTGGTCAGAACATTGCGCTGGCAATTTGAAGACCCGGGTTCGAGTCCGGTCGAGGAAATTTTCTTCCTGGAGTTAACATCAGTGCTAACTCCACTCTCCCCAAAAGTCCTTCGGATGAGACTTTAAACCGAGGCCCCGTGTGCGAACGCACGTAGAACATCTTGCGCACGCGTTAAATCCTGTTCCGCTTTTCGTAAGAGTAGGCCATCGTGTGCCGGTGGGAACAGATGACAATATTTACAAAACTGCATACACACGGGGACCGGATGAAAAAAAGCACATGATTGCTTATTCTGTTATCCTCGATATAAAAATAATAATAATAATAATAATAATAATAATAATAATAATAATAATAATAATAATAATAATAATAATAATAATAATAATAAAGAAAACGACTCTGGCGTCTGTTTGTAGAGTATGAAAAGGCATTTGACCAGGTGCACGAGATTTTTTCTTCTAAAGCAATCGCCGATCGGTCATTGGGGTGAATGGGATTATATGAATGCTAAATAAAGGTATAATCTCTAAAAAAAAAAAATTTAAAAACCTTTCCATCGTGTGTCAACATCTTAGGTGAATGTCCTAAACTTGAAACCTCTAACTGGAGTTTGTCAGGGTGAGATTTACCACCGTGCCTTTTTGGGTTTTTTTTGTTTTGCACTTGAATGATTTGGAATTGTGCATTATATTAAAAAAAAATGATTTGGAGTTGTGCATTATAGAAAAAAATTTGGAGTTGTGTATTGTAGAAAAAATTATTTGGCGTTGTGTACTGTAGAAAAAATCATTTGGAGTTGTGCATTGTGAAAAAATGATATGGAGATGTGCATTATATAAAAAAATGTTTTGGAGTTAGGCATTATAGAAAAAATGTTTTGGAGTTGTGCATTATAGAAAGAATAAACGGATTACCAACAATAGCAAAAGAAGCCAGAGAACTTCAGAAGGAAAGGAAAACAGAAACCCTTTCATCCAGAATGCTCTCCGAGGCAGATGCTACGACAATTTGTGTAGAATCACAAAAGAAGACTGACAGGAAGCCATATAACTGCTACGTCCAGTTATTTTTTAATTTTAATTTTTTTTTTATACCACTTTATGTCACAGAAGATTTCTCTGCATGAAATTGTCATAAACAAAAACTAAATATAACCATAGAGAAAAAAAAACACTTAGACTTTGCTTTTTCATGAGGTAGCATCAAAAAGATGTCATGTTTTACATGTAGTCCTAAAATAAATTACAGATTTATTTTTCCCATTCAGGTACCGTAGGCTAAATTCAATAATTTATAACAACACCTCCGACATGGCACAGAATTTTTGTTCGTTCCTTAGCTAGAACTCCAAGGTGACCGTTTTTACCCACATTAAAGTAGATGCATTCCGAAATTTAAAAAAAATAAAAAGATTTTGAAAGTCTTGATTCGTATGCAAACACACTTGCTGTGTGTCACTCGTGTTGGCAGTGCACACTGTTTAGCCACATAGCTTTGTTGCCCAAAAACATTGTTTTGCCGGCAACCTGAAGAAGAAAATGTCAAGTAGCTAGGTCAGTGACTGGCTGTGTGTTGTCAGTGTGTGTGTGGGGGGGGGGGGGGGTATGTATTTGTGTGTGTTTGTGTGTGTGTGTGTGTGTGTGTGTGTGTGTGTGTGTGTGTGTGTGTGTGTGTGTGTGTGTGTGTGTGTGTGGTGTGTGTGTGTGTGTGTTTTGTGTGTGTGAGTTGTGTGTTATACATATATATGTGCATGTATGTGTGTATGTATGTATGTATGTATGTATGTATGTATGTATGTATGTATGTATGTATGTATGTATGTATGTATGTATGTATGTATGTTGTGTGTGTGTGTGTGTGTGTGTGTGTGTGTGTGTGTGTGTGTGTGTGTGTGTGTGTGTGAGAGAGAGTGCATGTGCGCGCGTGTGCAGTCGGGGGAAGGGAGGTTCGAGTGGTAACATTTGATATGATAGTGGTGGTGGTGATGGTAATGGTGTAGGTGGTGATGGTGCTGGTAGTGGAAGTGGCGGTGGTGGTGGTGGTGGAGTGGTGGTAGTAATGGTGGTGGTGATGGTGTGGGTGGTGGTAGTCGTGATGGTGGCAAGGGTGGTGGTAGCAATGGTGGTGGTGGTGGTAATGGTGGTAAGAAATAGAGGAGATGGGCATGGAGGAAGGGGTATGTGTGTTTAAGATATAACAAACCATTACTTTGTTATTATATGACGTCTGAGATTATATAACCTCTTGTGGTAGACTAAGTGATCATGCATACGTTGTTGGGGTGTTCGTAAAACACACACACACACACACACACACACACACACACACACACACACACACACACACACACACACCACGCACACACACACCACGCACGCACACCACACACACACACACACACACACACACACACACACACACCACGCACACACGCACACACCACGCCACACACACACACACACACACACACACACCACGCACACACACACACCACGCACACACACACACACACACACACACACCACGCACACACACACACACACACCACGCACACACACACACACACACACACACACACACACACACACACACACACACACACACACCACGCACAACACAGACAACACACCAAACCACACAACACACATACATACATACATACATACATACATACATACATACATACATACATACATACATACATACATACTTACATACATACATACAAACAAACAAACAAACAAACATACAAACATACATACATACATACATACATACATACATACATACATACATACATACATACATACATACATACATACATACATATATACATACACCACCACCACCACCAAACCACACAACACAACGCAACACACACACACACACACACACACACACACACACACACACACACACACACACACACACACACACACACATACACCACACACAACACACACACCCACACACAACACACCACCACACACACAACACACACACACACACACCACCACCACACACCACCACCACCACCACCACCACCACCCCCTCCCCTCCCCCCCCCCACACACACGGATCCGTATTCTACCCCCTACCCCCATCCCATGAATTCCTGACAAAAGCAGCAGCAGGCTTACTTACACTGGGAGACAATGGTATGGAGGTCGTGTGGAGTGCAGGAGAGTGGCACACAGAGGTCCACAGTCACACGTGAAAGTTTGGCCGGATAGGGCACCTCCTGGGGGGGGGGGGGAGAGAAAAAAAGACCAATGTAAACAATCTGAGGATTAGTGCCCCCCCCCCCCCCCCCTTTTCTGCTTCTGCCAGAAGTATTACTTATAATATTATGTGTCGTGTATCCATATTCCTGTATGCCTGTGGATCGTGGACCCTGACTGCAGATTTGGAGAGAAGAGTACTGGCGGTAGAAATGAGATGCTTCCGGAGACTCCTTGGCATCTTCTACAGAGACCACATAAGCAACGAAGACGTGCGTAACAGAACGCAGCAAACCATTGGAACTTTCTAACAATCGTAAAGAAGCGCAAACTTAAATGGTATGGGCATGTCACAAGATCAAAAGGAACTGCAAAAACAATACTGCAAGGCACTGTCCAAGGAGGAACAAAAAGAGGCAGACCAAGGAAGAGATGGGAGGACAACATCAGTGAATGGACAGGCCTAAAACTGAACTTTGTGTGTGCGTGTGTGTGTGTGTGTGTGTGTGTGTGTTGTGTGTGTGTGTGTGTGTGTGTGTGTGTGTGTGTGTGTGTGTGTGTGTGTGTGTGTGATGTGTGTGTATGTGTGTGTGAGTGAGTGTGTGTGTGTGTGGTGTGTGTGTGTGTGTGTGTGGTGTGAGTGTGAGTGTATTAGGGGAATGTCCAGATATAGGAATGGTTGGCTATTGGATAAGTGATGGAATTTCATCTCTGGCTGACAAGTGTAGGCCAGTCTCTGTACAGGGGATTTCTGCAACAAGTCCATCTTTTGGTATATCTATAGAAATGTCCCAAAATATCTGAATAAACACACGCAAACCCGCATGCATGCACCCTCACACATAGGCATATATGCATGTGCGTGCATATGAACACACGCTGGCACACACACATGCACACACACATGCACTCACACACACTGTACAACCACACACACACACACACACACACACACACACACACACACACACACACACACACACACACACACCACACACACACACACACGCACACACGCACGCACACACACACACACAAACACAGACCCCACCCCCCACCCCCCCAACCCTCATACACACACTGCCCCCCCCCCCCCCCCCCCCATATACATACACTCTGTCTGTCTGTCTGTCTGTCTGTCTGTCTGTCTGTCTGTCTGTCTGTCTGTCTGTCTCTCTCTCTCTCTCTCTCTCTCTCTCTCTCTCTCTCTCTCCCTCCAACCCTCCCTCTCCAACCCTCCCTCTCTCTCCCTCCCCCTCTCCAACCCTCCCTCCATCCCTCTCTCTCCCTCCATCCCTCTTCTTACCAAACTCTTGAAAAACTTGGACATCCACACGGGAATGGAGAAGAAGACAGAGCAGAAATGGGTTCTGGGCAAGTGGGTGGTGTTCTCGTTGCCCTGCAGCTCGGGGTAGTGATGCAGGTTCAGACATTCGTCATAGTTTCCATCCTGCAGTAATCCTCCCAGCAGCATCCCTGGAGTGGGTTTGCCGGACGAGTCGAACACTGCAACATAAAAAAGAAAAGATGATTGTACTGTATTGTAATGTGTCGTGTTGTAGTTGTAGTGTTATGTGTGGTGTTGTTTTGTGTTGTATTGTGGTGTGGTGTGGTGTATTGTGTTGTATATTGTATTGTGTTGTTTTTTCTGTGGTGTTGCATTGGTTTGGGTTGGGTTGTACTGTATTGTATTGTAGTGTAGTGTAGTGTATTGTATTGTACTGTATTATATTGTACTGTGTGGTGTTGTATTGTATTGTATCTCGGTGTGTTGTATTTTATAGTGTTGTGTTGTATATTGAGTTGTTTTTCTGTTGTGTTGTGTTGCATGAGATTGTATTGTACTGTACTGTATTGTATTGTATTGTACTGTATTGTATTGTATTGTTTTGTTTTGTTTCGTATTTTATTGTATCGTAGTAGGTTGGGGCTCATGCTCATTGCATGCCGAACCAAGAACATAGGTTTTTTGTGATGACAGAGCTTTCGCGTGCCTTGGTTCCATCATGGGATCTTTATTTTGGTTCACACTGAGAGAGAGAGAGAGAGAGAGAGAGAGAGAGAGAGAGAGAGAGAGAGAGAGAGAGAGAGATAGGGGGGGACAGAGACAGAGAGACAGAGAGAGAGAGAGACAAAGAGACAAGAGAGAGACAGAGATACAGACAGACAGAGACTTCTTTTCTTCACTTCACACACACACATGCACATACACGCACATACACACACACACACACACACACACACACACACACACACATATATATATATATATATATATATATATATATATATATATATATATATATATATTATATATACACAGGCGTTAAAAACATGTTCATCGCACACAGGACCTTGATTTGATCGACTCTCTCCCAAAAAAAAACAGCACCCAGATCCCCACTCCAAATCTCATGGATGAGTCAAAATTTCAGAGCTACATACGGGAACCGAACTCACTACTTCTCGCTTTCAAGTTTCAAAGTAGGCTTAAGCGTATTACGTCTACACCATCGCTCCTACCAAGATTTGAACCTGGAATTTCAGGATGATCAGGATCAGAAAGTCTGTGATTTCAACCCACTCGGCTACTGTACATAGTTGTGTGCCTGTCACGACACTTGTGCTGGAGAGAAAATGATGAGATGGGGAGACAAAGTGTAGCAGAAGTGATGCATACACAGGAATGGCATCTAGGCGGAATAATGGCATTATTCAATGTCTGCTAAACCAGGGCTGCTCTTGTTTAGAACTCGGGAAGTATGAAACGTTGGAAACATGATATTTACCTCGTGGAATGGAACTTTTCTGTCTCTGTATGTCTGTGGCTCTGTGTGTGTGTCTGTGTTTGTGTGTCCGTCTGTCTCGGTCTTTCTCTGTCTGTCTGTCTCTATATATATGCATTATCTATATAAATATATAAACATATAAATATATATATATACATATATATATTTATGTATGTATGTATGTATGTATGTATGTATGTATGTATGTATGTATGTATGTATGTATGTATGTATGTATGTATGTATGTATGTATGTATGTATGTATACGTGTTTGTGTGTCTCTCTCTCTCTCTCTCTCTCTCTCTCTCTCTCTCTCTCTCTCTCTCTCTCTCTCTCTCTCTCTCTCTCTCTCTCTCTCTCTCTCAACGCTGGTCTATAAATTTCTGAGTGTGCCCATTCTCTCATTCCCTTCTCTTTCCCCCACCCTCTACACACACACACACACACACAAACAAATAAACAAAAATAACACACTACACTACACTACACTACACTACACTACACTACACTACACTACACTACACTACACTACACTACACTACACTTTCTCCACTTTTCCAACCAGAATTCTTGCATAGCAAATGCATTTGTTAGTAGGTTTGCCTACGTGCGCGCGACAATGTCCGTTAAGAATTTCTTACACGTGGGAGCACACAAGAATAAAGAGCTCTGCTTACAGGAATGAGTAACAGAATAAAAACCGAACAGACCCAATAACTTTGATTGAAAAGGATTTCACATGCAATTTTCATCCTTTTTCGTCAACTTGGGTGGAAAAAGAAAACTGTAGTAGTAAAAGATTGCATTAGTAGTAGAATGCTCTATGCCTGTCATCTTCTATAGCTCACTGTGTTTTGTAAATAGTCGTGGTTATTTTTCTGATGTTTTATGTTCTTTTTGTTGTTGTTGCTTTTTGTGGGGTAGTTTGTTTCTATCTTTTTTTCTTTTCTTTGGCTCTGTTTGTGTGTGTGTGTGTGTGTGTGTAGGGGGGGGTATGTGTGTGTGGCGAGTGTGTGTGTGAGTGTGTGTGTGTGTGTGTGTGTGTGCGAGTGTGTGTGAGTGTGTGTGTGTGTGTGTGTGTGTGTGTGTGTGTGTGTGAGTGTGTATGTGTGTATGTATGTATGTATGTATGTATGTATGTATGTATGTATGTATGTATGTATGTATGTATGTATGTGTGTGTGTGTGTGTGTATGTATATATGTATGTATGTATGTATGTATGTATGTATGTATGTATGTATGTATGTATGTATGTATGTATGTATGTATGTATGTATGTATGTATGTATGTAGGTGTGTGTTTCTGTTACTGGGTGCTCTTTTCCATTCCTGTCTTCCTCCCACCTCCCTCTTTTGAGGTTGGGCAATCTCTACCATCAATCACCTTGCAATCCAGGTCTTTTAGTTCCCTGACAAAAAATCATCACTGAAATCTGGCATTACCAAAGTGAAATAACACACTGAGACACTAGACTTTCATTGTAAAAGTTTGAATGTATTAGTACTAAAGGTTAGAGATGACACCTCCAACGCTGGAAATGTGCTATTTGGTGTGGGGTTTTCTGGAAATGAGTATTTGCCATTCAGAAAGTGTGTGTGTGTGTGTGTGTGTGTGTGTGTGTGTGTGTGTGTGTGTGTGTGTGTGTGTGTGTGTGTGTGTGTGTGTGTGTGTGTGTGTATGCGTGCGTGCTTGCGTGTGTCTAGGCATGTATGTGTGAGTACACACACACACACACGCACGCACACATGCGCGCGCGTGCACGTGCACGTACACCTGTCTCACCCAGACCACCGCCATGGAAATACTGGTATTCTGAAAGTAATCATGGATTGGTGTGTGTGTGTGTGGGGGGGGGGGGGGGGGGGGAGGTCCTACAGTATCGAACCAAGCCGCTCCAATATCATATTTGATCTCTTCATCCATCATGATTCAATAAAAAGGGATGAGGGAGGGGGAGGGGGGGAGGGGACGTCTGGATTTCTCACGGTGTGAGAGACATGATGTACTATGTACCCTGCCCACACGGCAATCTCTGTAGCTTTTTTCGTTCTTCTCCCCTGTGGGGTCTGTCAGTATGAATAGCATCCCCCACCATCTGGAAATGTTGTGCTAGAGACTCCCTCTTTTCTATCCCTCTCTTTGTTTCTGTTTGGGACGGATAGCCTAGTGGTCAGAGCATTGCGCTCGCAATTTGACGACCCGGATTTGAGTCCGATCGAGGAGATTTTTCTCCTGGAGTTAACGTCAGTGCTGACTCCACTCTCCCCAAAAGCCCTTCGGATGAGACTTTAAACCGAGGCCCTGTGTGCGAACGCATGCAGAACACCTTGCGCACACGTTAATCCTGTTCCGCTTTTCGTAAGAGTAGGCCACCGTGTGCCGGTGGGAACAGGTAACATTTACAATACTGCATACACACGGGGACTGGATGATAAAAAGCACAAGAGTGCTTATTCCATTATCCTGGATATAAAACAATAAATCAAATCAAATCAAATCAAATCTCTCTCTCTCTCTCTCTCTCTCTCTCTCTCTCTCTCTCTCTCTCTCTCTCTCTCTCTCTCTCTGTGCGTGCGTGCGTGCGTGCGTATGTATGCGTGTATGCGTTTATGCGTGCGTGTGTGCGTGCGTGCGTGCGTGCTGCATGCGTGCGTGCGTGTGTGTATGTGTGTGTGTGTGAAACAGACTGATAGACGAAAAAGACACACAGAAGAAGACAAACACACAGTGAGTGATGAAGACAGACAGGCACAACGATGTCATACGCAAAATAAACGTAAGAAAAATATCGTGTTGTGTTGTATGGTATTATATTGTACTCTATTGTACACCACTTAAGTCACTGCATATTTATCTGCGTAAAAAGAAGAAGACCACACGGGATGTCACGGGCAGTTGCACGTGGCGGAAGTTCAGTCATTGTGTTGTCGTTCTTGGCGGAAGTTGACGCAAGATACGGACGAAGCATCCATCCTGTCTGCAATCTTCAGCCTCCACAGCCGCTGTATCCGGTCCGCTTGCAGGCTACACTCCACTTTAGCTTCCAGGTTATGTAGTATCTTCTATAGAGTGCTTGTCGGGATTTTTTTTAATAATCATAGTCATCATTTGATTCTTCTTTCGTCTTTTCGTTTTTGAATGAGTGCATTTTTTTTATATTATTACCTTATTATTGTATTTTTGTCTTTATTTCTTGTCTGTTATTTGCTACTTGGTATGGTTTCTTGTTTTTGGTAATTGGATCATTATTATTGTTGTTTTGTTAGAGGAGTTTTTTTTTATCTTGATCTTATCCCTGATAAGGGCGGGGACTGGACGCAAAAAAAGCACACGAGTACTTATTCATTATCCTCGAAATGAAATAATTTGCTTTGCCTTGCCTTGCAAAAATGTTTGCTGATTTTAACAGACTTTTTCAAACTCAGTGCATTTATCATACTGTTTTTAAAGTACGAATAAATTGTATCGTGTATGCTATTTGTTTTAGGGATTGGGGGACATACAGCAAAAACCAGGTAGTCACGAAAAAGTTGGAAAGGATCATCAAATAAGGATTGCTTGTGTTCCTA
>JASPKP010003151.1:17500-20686 GCA_030674155.1 Stramonita haemastoma | reverse complement strand
AAAACCCCCCCCCCCCCCCCCCCCCCCCCCCCCCAAAAAACCCCCCTTTACCCCCCCCTCTACTAAATCTTTCTCGCCATAACCATGTCTTTGCAGAGAGAGAAACCAAACAGAATCTCAACGTGGTGATGACAGGTGACAAACAGAGCAAGCTTCAAAAGATAGGGTTTGAGGAGGGAGGTGGGGAAAGGGGTAGGGGTTCCTCCTGTCTGTTTCCAAAGAAGATGTTTTGCTATTCACTTTTGCTATTCAGACAGTGTCCTACCATTCCACACAGCTGTTTATTTACAGTCCCCGGCCAGCCCAGGCTGTTGTTTCTACTGTCTGTATGTCCCGGTAGTTCCTTTCTGTTTTATGTAGTATTGTATACGCCGTACGCAGAACTAAATTAACATATCATTTATTATATATACATACATCTGCTTTTCACATCTGTAACTGTAAAGCAGGCAGCTGTAGCTGGTTTATTACCTACCTACCTACCTACCTACCTTCCTCCCTCCCTCCTACTCCCTACTACCTACCTACCTACCTATCTATCTCTCTATCTCTCATCTCTCTATCCATCCATCCATCCATCCATCCATCCATCCATCCATCCATCCATCCATCCATCTATCTATCTATCTATCTATCTATCTATCTATCTATCTATCTATCTATCTATCTATCTATTTTTCTATCTATCTGTCTGTCTGTCTGTCTATCTATCTGTCTGTCCGTCTGTCTATAAGCGAGGAGGGATATTCTATTCAGCAGTAATGGTCCATAAGTGACGGTTTCGAACCCTGTCGGCACTTTAACTTGTATTTAGTATTGGGAGATGAAGCGTGAAGGGTTTTTACAGTCACCTAGGTCAAAGTTGTATCATGGTTTTTTTTCTGAAATAACAGACGTGCACACACAAAGGGATAAAAGCCTGTCCCCTGGCTTTGCCTCTGGTGAGGTTGTGGACACAGGTACACAAAGAGGCTGGATGAGAGAACACAAAGAAGCTGGACTAGAGAACACAAAGAGACTGCACCAGAGAACACAAAGAGGCTGTACTAGAGAACACAAAGGACTACAGAACACAAAGAGGCTGGACTACAGAACACAAAGGACTACAGAACACAAAGAGGCTGGACTAGAGAACACAAAGGACTACAGAACACAAAGAGGATGTACTAAAGGACAGCATTGTCTTTTTAAAAGCCAATAGTGATAGTTAGTTATTGCCTCTGAGTGCTACTGTCTGCTTTACCAGTTATTATTTTCATGTTTTGGGACGACGACTATGGGGGGGGGGGGGGGCGCTATGGGTTTGCTTTCGGGCGCTACATGTTGCAGAAAAGATTATGCTTTTTCTTCCAAAGGACTAGAACCCAGACTATAACTCAGGTGTTTATCTATAGTGGAACGCCAAGAAACCTAAAGCAAAGAAAACAAAACGAAAACAAAAACCAACAAACAAATATGTGGGGGGACCTTAACATTGAGACTTTAACATTCAGACCTGAGCATTCAGGCCTTAACATTGAGACCTCAACATTGAGGCCTCAACATTGAGATCTCAACATTGAGACCTCAATATTGAGACCTCAACATTAAGACCATAACATTGAGACCTGTACATTCAGACCCATAAAACAAATTCACCAATCAAAGCCAACGTCTTTTGCCTTTTCATAAAAAAAGATCAATTTAAAGGTAAAGGTGTCCCATAACATGTGTGGTCGTAGGGGAGTGAGGCATCAAAGACCTCAGCTTCTCCAGGGTCCAGCATATTGAGGGCAGCGCGCATCTCCACTCCCTCGCAGCTTTACCTTCCCTGACCCTAAAGAGGGTAGGTACCCGTTTACAGCTGGGTGAACTGGGGGACTGTATTGAAGCCAAGGCGCGCAAACGGTCACCCATCCAACTAGTAACCACACTCCACGTTGTTTAATTTGACTTGGGGAAAGCGAGCGCTCTGACACAACGCTGACAGCCTTTATAAAAAAAAAAACCCAACCCAACATGACATGACATGTTGAAATCAGAAAGCACCACCATTTTTACACAATGATGGCGGATTAAAAAAGAAAAAAAAGAAAAAAAAAGAAAAGGCTGGAATATGTAATTGTCATGTAACCACTAACACTCCTTTGATCCCAGGGTTGATCGATTGATTGTTATTGACTAAATGGCTGGTTGTGTATGCTCTCTCTCTCTCTCTCTCTCTCTCTCTCTCTCTCTCTCTCTCTCTCTCTCTCTCTCTCTCTCTCTCTCTCTCTCTCTCTCTCTCTCTCTCTCTCATCATGGCAAGGGCCCGATAAAAAGAAAGTCTGTGAATTCTTATCTGTCACCCTTGAAAAAGGAAGCAGGCTTATTTATCAATTCATTGATTCTCTCTCTCTCTCTCTCTCTCTCTCTCTTCTCTCTCTCTCTCTCTCTCTCTCTCTCTCTCTCTCTCTCTCTCTCTCTCTCTCTTGTCTCTCTCTCTCAGGTAGCTATATAATTTCATACATATGAAAAGTTAAACCAGTGGGAAAGTAATACCTAAATATGTATAACAGCAGCCATATTTCTTTTGAAGAAAATTGATGTATCCTTTTCTGAATACTAGATCTATAACTTTTGGATTGTCGAAACAACAACAACAACAACAACAACAAAAAACCAGTACCATGAGGTCAAGTCTGTTAGCAGTACCTTTGGATATGTTCAATTGTTGCTGAAGACCTGTTACTGAATAAGGTAGATCTAGCAGAATATCATCATCAGCAAATAACAGGATAAAAATGTCAAAAACGTCCTCTGGGAAAAGCCTAATGCCGTGTTTGCCTGAAGTTTGAATGTCACTGGCCAGCTCATTTATCAGAAAAGAAAACAATGATGGGCTGTACACTTCTCCTTGTTTTACACACAGAGGGCAGAAAAAACAACTATCTGTTAAATCTTTACAAACTCTTACTCTTGCTTTAACAATCTTGTAATACTTTTCATGGCTTTGTACATTTTACCTTTGATACCTTCTTTTTTGAAGAACAGTCCAGAGAGGGTGTCAATCTGCTAAATCAAAAGCTTTTCTCAAGTCAAGTAATGATACATAGAGTTTACAATGGTAGAGAAGTTGCTTCTGTGCTAGAGTTAAAAGGGTAAATTACGTGATTAATTGTAATGTAGCTCTGACGAAAACCTGCTTTTGTATGTATGTGTGAGTGA
>JASPKP010003151.1:5000-10000 GCA_030674155.1 Stramonita haemastoma | reverse complement strand
AACCACGTGGACAAAATCTTTAATCACTAATGCACAAAACATGTACACAGGAATGTTTGCACGGACGTAGACAGACCCATGCACTGACATCCAAAATACCCATGCAAAGTAGTCTCCAAACCTACACCACCAACCAACACACGCTGACATGATCAGTAGTAGAAGACATGATGGTCCTGGGATGGACAAGAGACAAATAAACAAACCATCAACATGAAAAAGTCATACAAAAATAAAGAAAAAAACAAACCCCAACACACGTAAGGTTAAGTCACAAACATATAGATACTGGCAGTGTATGCTACTTATTATAAAAAAAACAACCCAAAAAACGTGTAACGGATGTAACACTGGTTATCATGACAAACGCTTGTGTAACACGCTTATCTGACAATAATCATTAATAATGGTTAAAAGCACGCAGAGAAACAACAACTCTCATACATACATACATACATGTTGACATCAAAGTGTTATCATAACAGACAGTTCGTTAACTAGAAAACAGGGTGCCACATTAATGCCAAAAGTCGGTTTTTTTTGTCTGATGATGTATCATACATGTACAAACTGTTCCAAAAAAACGGTTGTGAACCAAAACATTTTGGTTGGAAAAAGAAAACAGAAAACAAAAAGTGCACAACCGTTGATTTGAACCGCTGACCTTAAAGCGCAACATGTGTTTGACATCATCATCAGAAATCATGAAACGACATTACACAGCAATGGTACTGTCAATCACAACTGAACACAAATCAATCAGTGCTGTTTACAGCGCAGCCGACCTTGAAGGGCACTGTAGGAACAGGGTGGGTGGGTCTGATAATAATATACACACGCGCCTGCATCCTATATGCACGTGTACGCCCACGCCTGCAAGTGCTGTTTGCAGGTGTGTTGTGTGGATCCTAATTCTGCCCACACCCACAAGCAGCAGTCACATCATGCCCCCGCATCACTGACGCCAGATAATTGCACAAAAACAAAGAGGTATCATCAGGCCCTGTGTCGACAGGTTTCATCATTATGGAACAGAACAAACATCGGTTGTGGACATTTCAAATTCACGATTGGTTCAACCCTCACCTTTCTTACACGCGCGCGCGCACACACACACACACACACACACACACACACACACACACACGCACACGCACGCACACACACACACGCACAAACAAACACACAAACACAAACAAACACACAAACAACACACCCACATTCACATCCAGACAGACATTATTACCACGTGCACATACTTGGCTACACTACAACGTTCTATACATATCTTTTTCTTTGAAAGAAAACAAATACTGTCATCGAGTTCTTTGTTGAAGATATAGGTACTGTACACGATAAACAAGTTCTTTGTTCATGATACAACTATTTCAGTCTGTGAACGAATCTTTGTTGAAGATACTGCAAAATTTATTGTTGTTGGTGAACAACTTTGTTGAAGATGCAACTCTTGTGGAGGGCAAATAAGCTTTGCAGACACAGCTAATGTAATGGTAAACACGTTCTATGTTGAAGAAAGTAATTGTCAGTGATATTATATGTATGCAAGTGCTAGCCATATCCAGGAAATAAAGATGATTCCACAACTGTTACAGGACCTTTGCCCATACAGACTAATTTGTGTTTTTTTGTTCCTGGGCTAGAGCTTCCAATATTCACAATGGTGAAACTTTGAGTATGCGACCATTTTTACCTACAATAAAGTGGCTGCGTTCCGATTTGGGGATATAGGCTATATGGTTACTTTTCTATTTGTGTATGAGAGAGAGAGAGAGAGAGAAGAAGAGAGAGAAGACAGAGAGAGAGAGAGAGAGAGAGAGAGAGAGAGAGAGAGAGAGAGAGAGAGAGAGAGAGGAGAGGAGAGAGAGAGAGGAGGAGAGAGAGAGAGAGAGAGAGGAGAGGAGAGTGAGAGAGAGAAGAGAGAGAGAGGAGAGAGAGAGCATATTTTTCCAAATTGAAAAAAAAACGGTCACAAAATCTGTTGCAGGAGCTTGCGTCATTCAAAGTGCGTAAAACAAACAAAATTGAATATTAATGAGGGCATTTGGGCAACACCCCTGCCTGTCTCATCACACCCCCACACCCCTACCCTCCTCTATCCTCTCTATCCCCCTCCCCTTCAATCTGCTTCCAATTCATAACTCTCATAGAAAAAAAACAATCGTTTGACAGAAACAAATTAGCCTGTGACTTGAACAAAACAAACGAGCATGCAGCCCGAACAGACTGACCCTGAAACAAACGTCCACCATGCCACGTAGATTATGCAGCCTTAAGAAAGTTGCAGGGGGGGGGGGAGGGGGGTGGAAGGGAGGCAATATTGTTGTGGTTTAACTAGAACTGCTAGTTTGAAACATAAACCCATGACCTCAGAATGAAACCACAAGTACAGATAATCAGGTTTGTTTATTGTAGAATGTAATGAATCGCCGTGTAGCACAGTGTTTTTTTCTATAACGAATTTTTCGTCCTTTTTCTTTAATCTTTTCATGCCAGCTTTAGGAGGCCACACCAAAGTGTATTCTTGTAAATGCAGTACACACTTGTAAATGCTGAAAGGTGTCTGTGTGTAAGGGAGGTCGATAGCCTCTGTGGAGAGGAGAAAGCTACAGTGGCCACAGGAACCCGTGAAGAGTGTCCATACAGGAACCCACACTCCAGTCCAGTTATACAAGAGGCACAGTCCTTCTTCAAAAATGCTTCAAATGCTGTTATAGACAGATTTTGTTTTCTACATTTTTAGACTTTTTTTTCATTTTATTAGTTATTTTCGTAGTTTCCCAAAGTCCAAAGTCCTACATCCATGGTAGGCAACCCCCCCCCCCCCCCCAAAAAAAAAAAAATCAAACAAACAAAAAACAACAACAACAAAAAAACGGTTGCATACACAAAATCACACCACTGATGGACCTCGGAACTCTAGCCAAAACTAAATGTTCATAGTTATGATGTTAAAAATGGCTAATTCACCTATTTTCTGCTAAATTTACTCAAAATATTGAATTTTTCCAGAGACGTTTTGGCTTACACAACTACGTTTCCTAAAATATGTAGAACATTCAGGTTCTGAGGGGACTGGAACCATGGATCCCACCCTGCTCTTTCCACCAGAGCTAGAGCGTTATGTCTACAGACACATCTTTCCCGCCTGTCTGCCAGAGAGCACAAAGTTCAAAGTCAACGACTGGAAAAAATAGGTAAGCGCCTGTTTCTGGCTATTTTGTAACAGGCCGCACATAACATTATAGAAAAAATTGTGACTGTCTGTGTTTGTCTACGGAATGTGTGTGTGTTTGTCTACTGAATGTGTGTGTGTTTGTCTACTGAATGTGTGTGTGTGTGTGTGTGTGTGTGTGTGTGTGTGTGTGTGTGTGTGTGTGTGTGTGTGTGTGTGTGTGTGTCTGTGTGTGTGTAAGAGTGTGTGTGCGTATGTGTGTGTGTGCATGCATCTAATTAATTTTTGAGCCAACTGATGAAGGATTTTCTCGCGGTAGTATACAAAGATATTGCAATCATATGGAAAGTTCTGGCCTTTAGCACTGTTAAAAACAACAACTTATGCCAGACAACAGTCTCCGCACTTTAGTAACGTGGGTACACCCTCTCATGCCTTTTAGCCTTTTAGGTGGATCGGTGGTCTAGGTGGTCACGCGCCTTGCCTAGAAAGCAAAAAGTCCGGGTCACAGTGTGCGGGGTTCGTACCCCGTTTGGACCCAAAACTTTTTCCCCATCCATTAGACCATGAGTGGTGGTCTGGGCGCTAGTCTTTCGGATGAGACGATAAACCGAGGTCCCGTGTGTTACACATCACTATTTAGCGCACGCAAAAGAACCCACGGCAACAAGGGGGTTGTTCCTGGCAAAATTCTGTAGAAAAAAGCCACTCTGATAGGGAATCAAATACACTTGCATGCAGGAAAAAGAAAAAAAATGGGTAGGAGCTGCACATGTGGCGACGCGCCCTCCCCGGGGAGAGCAGCCCGAATTTCACGCAGAGAAATCTGCGGTGACATAAAGTGGTACAAAATACAAAACATTTACAATAGGATAACGGTGTCAGGTGACTGAAAATGCCTCACCAGATATATCAGCTTTTAAAAAATGAGACAATAGCCACAGATTTCAATTGCGTCGGTTATCAAGGAAACGATAAAAGAGGATGGTACTTCAGAAATGAAACCATAACAACAACAATAAACACTGCACCACAAACTGAAATACAAAAAATAGGAGCAGATGAACTGAACTGAAGGGAAAAAAATGGATTCAAGATTATTCGAAACATGCACGCCTTCAAATGTCAGCAATATCAACATTGTCAATTCCTGTGTTTATATTCATTAAGTTCTAACAATAAGATCATGGCTAATATGCTAATCATCATCACCTCTGCATTTTGTCAACTGTCTTTGACATCAATATTCCGTTTGATTGCCAAAGTAAACTGCCTCTAGATAGTCCACGTTTCCATTGTGATAAAACCATGCCAACTTTTATTTTGACAGGTTTTTTTTCTCTTTCTTTAGTTCTTTTTTATATATATAAATGCTCTTAACCAATCACACTGCTAATAATAGGCTAAGGGCTGACAGAGTTAGTTAAAGTTAAAGTCTGTCCCGAGCCTAAGGCTCATCAAGCCGGTGCTTATCCCGGTTTCTGTGGCGTTAAGCGACGGAGTCATAGACTCCCCCCTGGATAGGACGCCAGTCTATCGCAGGATTAACCCCCAACACAAGGTTGGTACCCCTTTTACACCTGGGTGGGGTAAGAAAATAGCCGTAAAGTGCCTTTTCCAAGGGCACAACGCCATAGCCGAAAGCTGGGATCGAACCCGCAACCTGTAGATTACGAGTCCAACGCCCTAACCACTAGACTACAGCGGCGGCTCTAGGGGCTGACAGAGGCTAGATCTATATTCAGACTGTCAGCTCCATGAACATTTTGTAAACATCAAAAATGTCCAATCTTCTTGTTTATAGATC
>JASPKP010003151.1:0-2500 GCA_030674155.1 Stramonita haemastoma | reverse complement strand
ACATCCATGCCACAGAAACAGGGCAAAGTGAAGAAAACAAATGAATTTCAAGTCCCTGGACCGAGGAGTTAGTGTTTAAAGCCTGGTCTACAAGTCAGTGTTAAAGCCTTGGTCTCCCCTCTACAGTGCTACAGGCACAAATGAAAACAGCGCTCAGTGGATCAACTCCCAATACACGAAAATAAAACTACATTTATTCATTATACTGTCAATGACAATTCTTTTTTAAAATATTATTTTCAATATTTGTCTGTGTTTTTTTTCCACTTCTTTTGAACAATAAAAAATGTCAATATAAAATATCGATTTATGAAGACCCAAAACAGATCAAATGATTGCAAGACTCAAGAAACACAAGTCAGAAAAAAAACTTTTAAAAACCATCTTGGAGCATATCAAGTTTAATAATACCACATATGTGTAATCAACACATAGAACAAAAATACATATCATCATGAGACAGTAGAAACACAGTGTTCCGTCGTGTTGCTTTTTCCACGAAAAAAAAAAGAACAAAAAATATGTAAACAATACATACATAAAACAACTGGGTCACGTTTCCGTTGTTGTCCACAGACACAAGACACTGACCATAGCATCTCTGATGTCTGCTTCTGTGTCAAAATAATATGAAGTGCACTGTTCTCCAGACCTCTGCCAAGTTTGGTTTTCACAACACCAATTTTTCTCGTGCTGGCTTCTCAGCGTTGATCACGGCTATAAAGTCACCACAGGCCCCTCCCTTTTGTGCAGAAAGATGGTGAACACTCAATCCCACGTCAAACAGCCAACAGGACTCACCTCAACTTATCCTACAACACTGAGAAAAGTCTGTACTGGACATGAGCTTAGGCTTAGAGTTCTTGCTGGGGCTTTTCCTGACAAGTGAAGTCAGTCTGGCTCCTGCACAAACATTAGGAGGAGGGCTGCAGGCTCTTTCTCTCACAGCTGGTCACTCCTCTTCCCAAAATATCGCCTTCATCCTTCATGCGCAGCAGAACTCCCAGTCACCAAAAACCACCACTTCCTTCAAGTGGGGTCTTCAGGGGGAAATAAAACCCAAACCAACAAAAAGTGTCCAATTGCACGTGTTCTCCAGCACAAAGCACACTCCATGAAACTGTGGTGGTGTCCTGTCCCGTGCACAGTAGCCCAGAGTCTGCTGCACCAGGCGTGGCGGACAGGACAGGACAGGACAGGACAAGATGTCAACGTGAGGTCAAAGGTCAGTGAGTCACGTGCCCTCATAGTCACTGCACCTCGCCGCCGATCAGGGGGAGGTAAGGGGCCGGGAAACGTACAGGGGGGCTGCCGCCCGCCACGGCCCCGCTACTGGCCAGGGCAGCAGCAGCGCTGAACATGTCGAAGGAGTCGCGAAGGCAGCCTCTGTCAGAAGGTTCTGCAACAACAGTGGGTCATGTTGTGTTATGGCATAGGGCAGGAGTGGTGTAGCCTACAGGTGAGTATAACATTTCTAGGTGCATGTATGTATGAGTGTGTGTGTGTGTGTGTGTGTTATATGTATGTATGTATGTATGTATGTATGTATGTATGTATGTATGTATGTATGTATGTATATATATATATATGTATGTATGTATGTATATATATATGTATGTATGTATGTATTATGTATGTATGTATGTATGTATGTATGTATGTATGTATGTATGTATGTATGTATATATATATATATATATGTATGTATGTATGTATATATATGTATGTATTATGTATGTATGTATGTATGTATGTATGTATGTATGTATGTATGTATGTATGTATGTATGTAAGTATGTATGTATGTATGCATGTATGTATGAATGTATGCTTTATCCCAGTTATTGATTAAACCATTGATGCTGGGGGCAACAGCAAAGTGAGAGGCTGTATGATCAGTGGCTTTCCCACTCATGGAATTCCACTTTACGGCTTAGTCTTTGGTGATCGACTATGGCTCTCTGACTAGGACGCTTGACTTGCACAGTCCTTATGTGCTGCAGCCCTGGGGGCTAGTTGGCCTTTGGAGAACATCTCCAACGCTGACTGTTCTTATGCCATTTTGGCCAAGAGAGTGGGGATGTGCTGTGGGCAAGGCATCTCCACTATAATCAAATTTCTGTCCAGTTTTCGAAACAGCAGTTGCCTCCTCTGCTGTTTTGGAGGTCATCGTCAAACACGACAGACAAACCTCCAAAAGAACAGAGCCATGAGGGTTCGTAGGAGAATAATTTTTGGAATATTTCAGAAGCGTGAATGTGTATGTGTAATAATTTACCGAAATGCCATGTATTGCTAACATCTGTCTGCTAGCAGTCTTTGTCAACTGTCAAAGGAAAGGAAAGAATTCTAAGAAGTGTTTTAGGGCCGAGTAAAGGATCTGAATGCGTGAGCCTGAGGTTGAACTGCATGAGAATAAAGTGTGAAACAGATCCTGTCATGTATTTATTCTTTTCTTTCTTTAGAGGATAATGGAATAAACACTCATTACATCCAGTCC
>JASPKP010003150.1:10000-20692 GCA_030674155.1 Stramonita haemastoma | reverse complement strand
ACAACTAACAAATAAAAATTGTCTAGTAAAGCAGTAAGTATAGAACACTACTTCTAGTACTGTAACTACTACACAAAATGGCACAGGGTGACAGTTGTGGTGTGACCTACCTGTTTACAGAAAGCCAGGATCAGCGATCGTCGTTCCATGGCATCCTGCTCTACCACTTTCTGAATGTCGTCCATCAACAGACTTTCCTCTCTGTACATCCCCCCGGGGGTCGGAGGTGAAATTTCGTATGAGGACGATGATGCTGATGATGTACTGGCGTTCGGAGTGGGAGAGCAGTGAAGAGGAGTCAGAGGTCGCAGACGCTGGTTGGGGGATGTTCCGTCTTTGAAGGCACCGCAGACGCGACACTTCTCGTCCTGTCGGTTGAGGAAGGTGCAGCAGCTGCAGCGCCAAGATCCCGGTGGCAGTTTCTGCTGCTTGGATTTCCCGGAACTGGATTTTCGCGCACGGGGGCTCTTGCACGCCCTACAGGATGAGGCCTTGGCAGAGTTGACCAGCGTGCAATGCCGACATGCCCAGCTGTCAGTCGCCGACCCCGGACGTCCTGCCCCACACATGGTGCACAAAGCCACTGTGCTGGGGTTCTCTAACGTACACTGACCGCACGCCCACATGCTCCCTGCTTCCCCGTTGTCCTGCTGTGTTGTGGTTTCAGGCACGCCAGACCTGTGGAAATACTTGACCGAATCTTTCCCCATTTGGATTGGGCTGGTGGGGGCTTTCTGGCCTCCCCCGTGCCTCGGCTGGCTGCAGGAGTCACACTGCGTCATCCACCCAGCATTGCAGGAAAAGGTGCACCGTGGGCATTTCCATTCCGGTTCATCTTCCACAGAGACGGGTTTGGGGTTCACTTTCTTCCCTTTGCCCCTGGTCTCTGGCACAGTGGCCGAAGAAGACGCCCCGTCTGTATGGAAGTCACTGACCGTGGAATCCGTTTTGGATGGACTTCTACTACTGCTGGAATCCGCAGGGCTTCGATGGCCCTGCTCATCAATGTCTTCTGGCAAGTCTGTGGGAATATTGCTGACACGGGGCGACAAGCATACTGTGCATTGATTTGATGTGTTAGAATTGATGAACGTGCATCGCCGACAGTTCCAGCCGCTTGCAGAGGCTGAGGAAGACGAGTCTTCCCCTGAAGAACTGGTCTGGGACGTGCTGGTGTTTTGGGATCTCTTTTTACCGTTGGCTGGACCATTCACCGCTCGTTCACCATTTTTCCTAGAATGTGGTGAGGGTCCATTGCTCTGTCTGGCACCGGCAGGCTGGGGGGCAGGGGCTGGCTTAGAGAAGTTGGCAGGAGGAATGGGTCGTGCCGAGCCACAGGCGTTGCACTCCAGATCACAGTCGCTGTTGACAAGCGTGCATTTGCGGCAGGTCCACACACTCACTTCCTCACAGTCCATTGCTTCATCCATCTGGAGAAGAAACGCAAAAGTGACAGAATATAAATTTACACACTTATGGTGGACTAGCTTGATGTTTCTGACATCAAGAACACAAAGAGAAAACTGTCATTTGAATTTAACTGAAAGTATGGCCTATTTTATTTAAGAAACTGGTTTTCAGTTTCAGCAACTGATTGCCTATCTTGAAGTTGAATAAATACATGCTCGCACACACATATACACACACAGACACAGACACACACAGCATCAAGTACATAAAATCAATCCGAATCAACAGTTGCTGTTGTTGAGGTTATATCATGGTCCCAGTAGTTTTCTGATTTAGGGATTATGGTCGCAAGTCATCCCACTTTGGCGCCAAGGATCACAGTAAAAACAGTAAAATTCTTGAAGAAACAGCGCTAGGCCTATGCAAGCACAAGAGTGCTGGCAAGCCTGAGCAATATCATTATTGTATATAATGCTGATCAATACAACAGTGACTGGGTGAGTGATACAAGCTTTTCAAACTACAATGTTTACCTCTGAACTATCATGGACATTTAGAACAGACTACTCTAAAAGCTGTAGTCTCAGATACCTCATTGCCCAAAGAACACATACTTCAGGTTATACTTATAGTCCTGAGCCCCTTCATTTATTACTCCTAAACAGAATTGAAAAAAACATACTTCAAATACTCAATAGTTGCAACTTAAAGTTGAATGGCTTAGGGCCAGTGACTGTCACAATCTGATTACTTGAAAACTATGTCTGGTATGACAAAATGAGCATGCTCGCATGACTAATCTTCTTTAATTAAATAAACCATTTCTAATACTAGTAAACAGTGCGAATACCCCACATTAACTAATGATTTGTAAACCGCATACCGTCTTGGTTCTCTCACACGGGCACAGGGCAACCTCAGAGTCTGAACCAAGAGGCAGCCTTTGGGGGAAAAAATAAGACATGAAACCGAAAATAAGAACGAAGCCAGAATTTCCCACTAATGACCGATATCGATCAACAGGGGGTGGGCTGCCTTACTTTTGGCCAATCCCTCTTCCACGCCTTGGGAATGTACAGTACCCGTAGGTTTAATTCACAATTTGAACCATACGCTCTTTGATGAACATTTGAAAGCGAACGATCATAACCAAAACTCTATCGAAACAACATGGAAAAGATGATCAACATACGATTTGTTCTGGTTGTTAACCTGCGATGCGGAAACGGATTTTGTGTTCTCTGAAGTCTTAAAATGCGTCAGTCTGCTGTCATAGCACACCATGTGAGGATATTTACTTCAGTTTACAAGAAATAATTTTATTGGAGAATATGTATAAAGTTTAGCCAATCACTAGCTTTGACATAAAACCCTATTTTGTCAGGTCTTTGAGAAGGCCGCAACCCGCAGATACATTGAGAGGTCAAGTAGTTTGAAGTAGTGCAAAATTAAGAAAATCATCAGGTTGACTTAAAAAAAAGTTAGAATAGAAAAATCCGTTATGTATACTTCTATTTTGGTATAGAAAGAAGAATCCTGGCAGAGTATGCAAGAAAGAGGAAACTGATGATAACATGCTGGTCGCTTTTGTTCCTCCGCTGCTGATCCCGCGGATGCATATTGTTGTGAAGAATCTAGCAGACGAAAGAGAAAATAAGGAGATGCAATTTTTGGTTTATTGTAAAAGATGTTTTGCGTCCCAAGATTTTCTTCAGATTCACACGGGTTGTGAGTCAGGAGCTGGTCTGTGTTGAAAAAAAGTTTATTATAATAACTGATGCACTGGTAAGTGCTGTGCGGAATTCAGAGTGTCATACACATGTGGTTAGATTTGAGCCAATAAACATAACTGCGGTTTGCAGCCTAGAACTAGGTCGCGCACTGGCTCCATGGCAGGAACAAACTTCCTGTTTCACCGATTTGCGAAAAATGCGTATGGTTGCTGTGAGTTATTTTGCGGCAAAACGGCTTCCTAATGTGTTTTCTCAAAGTTGGAGGCAACAGTAACAAGCGACTGGGGGCCATGAATAAGCTGACCAATGTGGTTCACTCTGGCTGGATGATCAAATCTCCGCCAGAACAAAAGTTACAGTCGCCTCTGAAGATTTTTCGCGCAGTAAGTTGCCGTTTACCCTTGAAGAGAGCAGTAAGTGTCAGTTTGACTTATACTAACCCGCTTTAAAGGCACTCTAACAGTGTAAAATGAACTGTCAGGTCAGTTTACATGGATTCTGTTTATACCGATGTGTACGTTTTAAGTTAAATCGTGATCTGGACAGTCATTTTGCAACAAACATTTACCCCCAAACACTACACGGCCACACCCCTCTGCCTGTGGTTCATGAGTTCATACGATGACACACACATCACAAAGTTTCGTTTTCGCTTGCTCTGCTGTACTTTGACAAAACTCCCTTGCACTTTCCTTTTTGTGTTGGCTGTCATTAATTCAGAAGGTTGTCATGCTTTCAGGAAACCCAGAAAGGGTGCTTTGCCAAAACATTTTTTGTTTGTTTGGTAACATTTGTGAAACAAGAATTAGTAAGATAAAGTTTTGAAATAATGATATTTTGTAAGGAAAGTGATTTCTCAATGAGATGAGAGAGTTTGGTTGATTTAAAATAAACAAAACAAAATCAGCTTTAGTTTTATCCAGTTTAGGTGATTTATGAATAGGATCACTTAGTTATAAGGTATTAAAAAAAAAGTCGGCATAAATTTCAGAGAAAGGAAAAGGCCAGGAAATATGGTCAGAGTTTTGTTGTCAAGTAATGTGTAGCATGAGATTCAGTGCTTACACTGTTGTCTCGTTCTTACACTATAGTCACATTCTTAAGATTGTTTTTAAAAGAATTATTATTATGCGATGTCTTGGAACTGAGCCCAGGACTTCATTTCACCATAATTTTAAAACATAACTGTCATCAGTCAAAATGAAAGTAGAATAAATTGTTCTTTTTTTTTTTCTTTTTAAGCTTACAAGTTAAATCATACTGTAACTTGTAAGCATCTTTACATTTATGGAAAAAAAACAGCCTGTAATTGTATTTTTACGTAATAATTCACAGTAAGTATAATTTTAAGAAGTTTGATTTATAAAGTGGTCAGGATACATGTGACCTGAATCAAAATGAAGGTCATGGTCTCCAAAGTAGTTTCCCCATATCAGATCTGAACACCAATGTATCACACTCACACTAACTAATCATACTAAAAGTGTAACTGACTGTTGTGATTTGACTAAGCATAGGGCAGCATTAGGTTGCTCAGAGGTCTAGTCTTTCTTGTCTTCTCCAGTTTTGATTCTTTCTTGCATGCTTTCTTTGACCAAATGACATTTCACTGATTACAGCTTTTATTTTGACTGTGTACGTTTTCAATGTTTTATCTTAGTGTGCTTTGGCTAACATCTTTCTTTGGTTAATCTTTAAAGGAATATTGGAGTCTGAACTTTGTGAAATAAACCATTAACATTTTTTTTTTTTAATAAGAATCGAGATATTTGATTTTGAACCAGTATGATTTATTGTGGCTGATAAAAACGTGTACCAGTTAATTTTAAAGTGAAAGCAGGTTGTGGTGATTCACCACTTAACGCCAGTGAAACTGAAAATAAATCTAAACTGAAAGTGAAAGCAGGTTAGTCCAAGTTAATGGGATGGCAATTAAAAGGCAGTCCATTTCACTATCAGGTAGAATGTCATGATAATAGTATTGATATGAAATACTAAATAAGTATGACACCATTTGTGTTGGCAGAAACAGAAGTTTATTTAGTTCAAACCACACAATGTGAAACAAAGTCAACAGCAATGACAGGAATGACTGATGGAGTTACATCGAGATGATGATGACGGGGTGATACTGAAACAAAGGAAAGAGAAGCAGATGTGATATAATGAAGCAGAGAGTAGAAGGGATGGACATACAGCACTAATAATAGGTGACGGTAAAAGATATTCCTCTATGCCCCCCCAAGTCTTTGGAGGGAAACGAAAAAGACTGATGTAAGAAGCCTAATAAAGGGGTAAAACTGAAATTTAAAGGAAAAACAGTCCTAACATGGTTGTTTTAACCACGAATTGTTCAATCAGATGCCATTGGCAGCGCTGAGTGTGAAGTTGATCATAAAAAGTTGGACCCCGTGACTAGACTGGAATTTGTTCATGCTGTCAGATAATGTTCATGGGTGTCATTATGTGTGACGGTTGGTGGGCTGTCGGATTCTGGAGGAACGCCGTGGGCCGCTGATGTTGGTGTCCGAGGCTGGGGGTGCATCACGCTCCATCAGGCCAGGGGTGTTGTGTGGCAGGAGCGCCCGTAGGGTACGTGGCAGGTTCTTGCCCTTGGCTGGTTGGGTGGAAGGTGCCGTGGTCCCGGAGCCCGGATCAGCTGTGACAGTGGGCGATGGACCTGGAGGGGGTGAGGAGGTGGGGAGCTGAGTGTCTGGGGCTGGTGGGTTCGGCCCATTGGGGGGTGAAGGTGGGCTCAGCTCTAACTGGGGCACACTGGGGGTGGAAGGCGTGACGCGAGGGGCAGGCAGGGTGGTGGTAGGTCCAGGAGCCATCATGAGAGGAGCGCGTGGGACGACTGGCAGATATTTTCTTAGGAATTTTCTGTTCCGGAGAGTGACTCGCCCGGAGCCGTCCATACGCACGACGTACTGGTCGTACTGTCGCACTTCAATGATGAGACCTGTCTTATCCCATTTTGTTGGGTGCGGGCCTGTCTGGTTCTGGACACGCACACAATCGCCGACAGCAAGTGGTGGGAGAGTGCGGGTGTGCTCCGAGAGTCGCTCGGCAGTACGCATGTGCCTGTTCCTCAGGGCCTTTTCTCGGGACATCAGGGTTTCCCGCCAGGTGGTGTGGGGCTGGTACTTCCCTGGGTGGATCGGGATGAAGTCCCGGATTGGGCGTCCGAAGATGCACATGGCAGGGGAGAGGCGCGTATCTCGGTCAGGTGTGTTACGGTATTGGAGGATGGCACGTTGAAACCTGTCCGTGTTCAGGGTTCCCTCTGTGCCAGTATTGTCTGCGATCAGCCGTTTGACCGTCTTGACTCCAACCTCTGCACGACAGTTTGCATGAGGGAACGCGACTGAGGAGAGCCTGTGATTGACGCCCCAGTTGCGGAGGAATGTTGCGGTGGTGAGGGACGTGAATTCAGGCCCGCCGTCCGAAGTCAATTCATCGCTGATCCCGTAGGTGACGAATATTCGGCGTAGGGCAGTGATGAGTCCAGCAGCTCCATGTGCTGCCTCCTCTACAATGGGCCAGTTGCTGTACCTGTCCACTGCAACCAAGTAGTTGTGGCCTTTGTACTGGAAGTAGTCTGCCACGATACACTGGAAGGGGTAGGCTGGGTCCATTGGAGGGGTAGGAGGAGCACTTGGCTGAGACGGTGCCATGCGGTTGCAGGACTGGCAACGGGACCGCATTTCGGTGATGGCTGGGGTCATGCCAGGCCAGAAGAAGGAGGTCTCAGCTCTTGAGCACATTTGGGAGACACCCTGGTGGGCAGAGTGGAGGGAACAGAGTACCTGATCCCGGAGTGACGGGGGTATGATGACGCGATCGTGGTACAATATGACTCCGTCAAAAGTGGTGAGAGAGTCACGGAATTGATGGTAGGGGCGGAGATCTGAGGCAAGCAAAGCCTTGTCATCCGGAAAACCATCCTCAATGGTATTGCTCAGTGCTATCATGGTAGGGTCACTGTTGGTGGCCAGGCGGATGTCGTCCCACGTGACAGATTTGATGACTTCTGTGGGGGTCGGGTCATTCTGGGAGCAGACTTGATTGGGGCTCTCCTGCCCATGGGTGCGAATGGCAGAAAGGAAGAATTGTGGCAGTTCGGGGGATGGGGGGGAATCGGGGATGGGAGACACCGAGGCCATGTCATCAGGGAGGGTCAAGGCAGTGGGGTCACTTACGGGCTTGCGGGAGACGGCGTCTGCGGCGGCGTGGCGTAGGCCTGGGATGTGGACAATGCGGAAGCGATAGCGCAGCGACTTTTCCTTAAGGTTTCGTAGGCGGGGGTTTGGGATGTCATCAAGGCAGCGGTCGCCAAAGGTCTTCAGTAGGGGTTTATGGTCTACCGCCACGATGAGGTCTGAACAACCAAGGGTGAAGTGACGGGCTTTGTCGAGTGCATCGACCACAGCAAGGGCTTCACCCTCAATTGGCGCATAGCGGGATTCGGCTCCAGAGGTGAACCGGCTTCCAACCAGGGTGATTCTCCAGCCTGTTTTGCAGCAGAATGGCTTTGAGGACGTGCAGGAGCAATGCTTCTGGAAGAGCCAGAACCCAATGCCGTCTTTGCTCCAGTCAGTTGCGAGGCAGGTAGGCCTTGCTTTGTCGAAGATCTCGACCCCTTGATGGATTTCGCCGATGATGAGGGCCTTAGATTCCTCAAAGAGCTGGTCAAGCTCAGGGGTCCAGTCAAATCGGGTGTTGGGTTTCAGTAGATCTCGAAATCTCTGCATTCGCTGGGCTGAGGCAAAGGCGTAGGATACCTGATTGATGAGGCCAAACCAACTCCTGACGTCTGTGATGCTCTTGGGGGTCGGGAAGTGCTGGATGGCCTCCAGGTAGCGTGCGCAGGGACGCACTGTGGTCGGTGTTATCTCAAAGCCAGCAAATTCCACTGTGTCTTTGCCAAACTGGAACTTCGAGGGGTTCAAGATGATGCCATGGTTGCCACAAGTGTCAAGCCATTTCACCGCCTGGAAGAACGATTCCTCGAGCGAGCTTGACCACATGAGTGTATCGTCCACGCACTTTGTCTTTTGAGGAAAGTCGGAGACGATTTCGTCGAAGCGACGACTGTAGCCATCACCGGAGGAGATGTAGCCCTGTGGAGCGACGCAATAGCGGTATCGGCCCCAAGGTGTGATGAACGTCGTTAGGTGTCTATCGGCTTCATCAAGGGCAATGCTGTGGTAGCCGTTCCAGGCATCAAACACTGTCTTCTTCGTGTGCGGGGGCACTTTACGAGCTTGATGGAAGGGCGATTGGGTGTGATGTGTTTCCCGTGTGGCGTACTGGTTCAGGGGTTGCAGGTCCACTGTGCGTCGTGGTTTGCCAGATTTCTTCGGACAGATGACCATCTTGTGGCACCAGGTGACTGGGGTGCCAACAGGGACTGGCTCAATGACGCCCAAGCGCACATCCCGATAGAGGCCAGCCTTGACTTCGTCCTGCCAGTGGATGGGGACTGGGATGGGGGTGTGGTGAGCCACAGGGCGGGCATCTGGGTCAACCATGAGGCGTATGGGTGGTCCCGACATCTTTGGGAGTGGCTGATGTTCACAAATGTTGAAGGAGCTGGAGCTGTAGTAGTCAAGCAGCCATTTCTCCAGACGTTCCCTGTTCTCCTCAGTGGCGGGGAATGGGAGGGAGGTTGGGGGTGGTGGCGGGGGTTGGCGGCGGGGACAGTTGCAAGCCTCTGTGTCAGGGGAGGGGAAATCTCCAGAGGTGTTGATGCTTGTCCCGCCGATGGTTGGGAAGCTGGGGGGGATCATCCCGAGGGCGACACATGCCTGTTTGCTCAGGAACAGTCTGTCGGTGGATGTGGTGAAATACACCATCTGATGTGTCTCCAGCAACGTTTTGGATGGGGATGTGCCTGAGATTCGTAGAGCAATGGCCCCAATGATGTCAATCGTTGCGCGATTCGCTGCCGTCATCTTCATGTTGACGGGCAATAGGTGTCGTCGGCTGAGTCCCATCTTGGTCAAGAGGGCCGTGCCTGCCAGGCATGACTGGCATCCCGTGTCTGCCATCGCTGGGTAGGTGACAGGCCTGGTAGGGGCGGGTAGGGAAGTGGGAAAGCCGAGGGATTGGGCGTCCGAGGGCACAGCGTGGACGATGACATCGATGAAGGGTTGGGGGTCAGAGGCTCGTTTCTCCCATGCCTTGCAGAATTCGTTGTACACGTGGTGGTCGAGGGAGACAGAGAGGGTGCTGGATACTGGGACTGCCATGTCGGTGCAGCAGAGGCTGTCAAACACAGCAGTAGTGTCGTCCAGGGGGGACGCTGCACTGGGATTGGCGGGACTTCGCGGCGATTGTCGGCAAACGCTGGCAAAGTGATGGGCTATGCTGCACTTAGTGCACTTTTTGTCGTAGGCTGGGCACTTTTTCATGCGCTCCTTCCTGCTGTTGCCATGTCCTGACTTGCCACAGTAGCCACAAGTGGAGGTCGAGCCTTTGCTGTCGTTGGGGTTGTTACGCAGTTTTTCTCTGCGCCTGTAGGAGCTTGTTGCTGCCGTAACGGTGGTTGGACCGCCCTCAACGAGAAGGCGACTGGCAGACCTCTTGCCGCTCTCTTTGGCCTCCACGAAGCGAAGCGCGTCCTCCAGTGACATGTCTTGTCTGGATTCGCCAAGGATGTCCAGTCGAATGTCCTCGTCGTTCAGACCACGAATGAGGACGTCTCTGATCATGGTCTCACTGTAGTCCACTTTGGCATTGCATGTGTCAGATGGGCAATCCACCCTGTAGTTGCAAACGCCTGCCTGTCCTCTGAGACGAGCAGCGAAAGCTCTGATGGGTTCATCGCGGTCCTGTCGCATCTGCTGTAGCTGGACGCGGGCGACCATGATGTTTTCCTGCCGAACTGCCAATGATTTGATGTTCCCCAGCACAGTCGCTTCATCACTGGCGGACATGGCGCCGAATGTCCTGGTCAGGTCTTTGCGGAGGTCTTCATCGCAGCACTCGAGCAGCTGGAAGACCACGTCAGGACCACTGAGGTGTGTTGCCCGTTTGTAGTCAGCCCACCTCTGGAGAAAGTAGGCCCAAACCTCGCTCGTCCCAGCTGCTGACACAGTTGGGCGCCGGACTTTCTCCGCCTTGGCTGCCGTGTGTGGAGTAGGCGCAGGAGCTGCGTGTGCTGTGGCGCTGTGGAGGTTCAGCAGGCATATGAGCACAGCTTCTGGTGTGGCCGCGGGCCATGAAGCATCGCATCCGGGTGCAGGGCAGTTGATGTCAGCCATGTTGAGATTTGTTTTCACATAAATAAGTATGACACCATTTGTGTTGGCAGAAACAGAAGTTTATTTAGTTCAAACCACACAATGTGAAACAAAGTCAACAGCAATGACAGGAATGACTGATGGAGTTACATCGAGATGATGATGACGGGGTGATACTGAAACAAAGGAAAGAGAAGCAGATGTGATATAATGAAGCAGAGAGTAGAAGGGATGGACATACAGCACTAATAATAGGTGACGGTAAAAGATATTCCTCTAAATACTATTGTTTCATTATCAGT
>JASPKP010003150.1:0-5000 GCA_030674155.1 Stramonita haemastoma | reverse complement strand
TTCCCCTCCAGATAATGATGTTATGATGAAGAAACGCATTGAAAGTTGAATCATACATGTATGTCTGCATGTTAAAGGGGTTATCATGAAAACGCTTGATAACACTATTCAAACAGGAAGTTACTAATTGGCATAAAGATAGGTTAATGAAAAAAAAAAAGTTAAAATCCTTGTTTTCTTTCTCAAATAAAATATTCAGAAGTTTCTGCTGTAATACATTCTGCACCTTAGCTTGTTTTTTGGTTACAGAATGGATGCACACAGTTGTGTATCAGTGTACTTGTCCAAACAGGGTCTCAGAGTGGCATGATGAAATAGCTGTTGGTACATTGCAGGTGAGGACATATTACCTGGCGACGAATTCAGAGGAAGACATGGGCACGTGGGTGCAGTGCTTGTGTCGTGTCTGCAGTCTCAAACAGGAAGACTCGCGTGAGTTCTCTCCCCTTTGTTTGCCACTGTGTCTTTTGCGTTTCATGTTGCTATTTTTATGTTGAGAATACTCGAGCCCCCCCAAAAAAGGCTTGACTTGACTTTTTTCTCCCTCTTTGGGAGGGGGGGGGGGGGGGGGGGGGGGGGGGAGGGATCATTGGGGCACTGAATATAATTTTTCATGGGCAAGTTGAATCTGGCAGAGCCCATCTCTCTCTCCATGAGTATTCATCTTTGAATGATAAAAGTAGATTTATAAATCTTTTTCTTTTTTTTTAATTGCTGTTAATTGGGATTCAACAGTTTGTGTAGATTAACTGGAGAGAACAAATGTTGATATCTGTGATGAATTTTTGAGTCTGGTGAAGGAGCCCATCCTTTTCGAGGCCTTAATCTGCATGCTAGGTATGTTATACCATTCATACCACCAGCCTTAGCAGGTGTACTGTTCTACATGGGCAAGATTTTTTAGTGTATTTGTAGGGTAGCAGAGGGAACGAGGAGTGTACGGGTGAAGACAGTCACATGATCTTAGTATCTGAATAACAGACAGTTTGCTCATATCTCACAAGACACTGCTTAATGTTGAGCAAAAAAACCACACCTTGTGCAAAGTGGGAGCAAAACAACACACTTTGACATTGAGCATATACACCTTACAAGAAAGACGATAATCCACATATTGTAATCAGTTCCATCAGATCGCAGATTGAAAACACATACCCAAATCATCCAAGAATCTGTACAGATGGATCACTACTTAGCAATCAACAAGCAGGTGCAGTGCCTGAATTTAAAACTGAAAAATCATGCTACCTTGGAAAAGACTGATCTGTTTATACTGGGGAATTAATGGCATTTCCTATGGCTCTTAACTATATCAATGAATTTCCTATTCCTGTCATCAAAGTTTTATTTTGTGTTGATTCAAAATCGGCATAACACTCACATAGATCTGTTTCAGTAAAACACACACGCACGCACGCACGCACGCGCGCACGCGCGCACGCACGCACACCAACCACACACACACATATCAACACACACACACACACACACACACACACCACACACACACACAACACACACACACACCACACACACATATCAACACGCACACACATATCAACACACACACACACACACACACACACACACACACACACACAACGCACACACACATGAACACACACACACACACATTGTGTCATTCATTTTACTCAAGTTTACTTGGTTTTCTCCTGTTATCTTTTAGTATGTATAATTCAAGCAGTTTCTGATGGTTAGAACCTATTATCCTCCATTCACCTGTCCAAACAAACACACAAGACATTAATTTTCATCTCTTTTCCCTCCTCATGACCTGTCTAAAATAACTTTTTAGTGGATAGACGTTAAAACGAAGACACACTGCTTACTAATTCGTTCTGTAAAATTGTTATAGGAAACAATCCACAAGTACATTTTTTAACAGCACATGACAATACCTTGAAATGCGAACCTAGATATATATTATTGACTTGATAATGAGCAATTTCTAGTCACTTTTTCAAGTATGAATTTGCAATTTACCTAAAAAATATACTGAGAACACCTAAAAAAAAACCAACAACAACAAAAAACTGACAACACCTATGTTTTCCCTCCCCCTTTGTCAGCGACAGACGTACCTGACAATCGACACAGTAGTCTCCACGGCACGTCAACATCGGGCGTTTCCACGGGAACGGCAGCGGCTAACAACAGCAGCAGCGTGCGTTCCACGTCCAGCGTCTCCCCTTCCATGTCCACATCTCAGCAGCCAGTGCAGACGGCCACGCCCCGGCCTTCCAACGTCACCTCTTCCACCTCTTCCACCAACTCCCACCCGGCCCCTTCCACTTCCCCGCAGTCCTACGTCTTTCTCAACGAATGCACAACGGGGAAACGCAGCGTTAGTGGTGGTGGCGGTGGTGGTGACCGTTACGCGCGCACAGACAGTATCGACAGTGTGCCCGAGTATCAGGCCCCGCCCCCTCCCGCAAAGCGAGGTCCGCAACTGGCGGCCATCGAAAACGACAGCCCTCGGGGCAGCCTCCACGACAGTGTGTTCGAAGTGTACGACACCCTCCTCTAGCAGGGGCAAGGAGACGGGTGATACGCTGAAAACGGACGGCGAGGAGGAAGTGTGTGGGGGTTCGAAAGAACTGGACGGCTCTGAGGTCAGTCTGGAGGACGACGCCTTCTACAAAGTCCCGCCGCCCAGTAACGGCCAGCTCTCCCTGCCCAGGGTGAAGCGGTGTTCGGAATCGTCGGACGTTGACTTGAACGTGGCTGTCCCCTTACCCAAGCCGCGGCGAAGCCTGCCCTCTGCCTGCTCTAGTCTCAGCGAGCGTCCCAGCTCCATAGCGTCCTCTGGCCGTCCCGCCACAGAGACCTACGACGTCCCGCCCCCCAGGCGCGTGTCCACGTCTAGTCAAGAAGGGGTGGGGGTGGGGAGAGAGGGAGGGGGAGGTGTCGACAGTTCCCCCCCCACCCCGCCCCTGCGCCCCCCGAAACCGCACGGGCTGATGGTGCAGTCTCCTTACCAGAACCTGCCCACAGCCGGCGGTGGTGGTGGTGGCAAGAGCTACTACGACAGCGGCAACAACAGCCTGAGCGCTGTGCCGGCCGCTCCCCCTAAACAGTGCTTGGCTGCCCAGGGTCTGGGCTACGATGTCCCGCGGTCGTCCCCCTTTGTGTCTCCGCCCCGCGACCCGACTGTCTTAGACATCGCCCCCCCTGCCCCCAGGAGTTGCGGCCCTTCAGTGGGGGGTCACGCTTACCTGAACACGGTTCCGGGGCTGAGCAACGCTCCCTCCATCCCTCCCCTCCCCGACACCTACCTCCCCGCTGTCAGAGGCGAGGACAAAACGGAGCGGAGGATCTGGTGTATGCCGACATGGACGGTCTGGTGCCAGGGCCCACCAAGCCGCTGCTGCCACCCTCGGCTGACCTGGTGTATGCAGATGTGGGGGTCGGAGGGGAGCGGGGTCAGGAGTCGGCTCAGGCGCCGCCGCTGGCTCCCCGCCCTCCGGCCAGATTAGGGGGGACCTTGCCCAAAGGTGAGAGAGAGAGAGGGGCAGGTGTTGGGTGAAGGTGTGGTATGGTGCAGGTGAGGTGGGGTGGGTGAAGTATCAGACAGACAGACAGACAGAGAGAGGGACAGGTGTTCAAAAAGTGTCATATGGCGCAGGTGAGGTGTGGTGGGTGAAATACCAGACAGACAGACAGACAGAGAGAGAGAGGGACAGGTGTGGGCAAAGTGTGGTATGGTGTGGGTGAGGTGGGGTGGGTGAAGTATCAGACAGACAGACAGACAGAGAGACAGACTGACAGACAGAGAGAGGGACAGGTGTGGGCAAAGTGTGGTATGGTGCAAGTAAGGTGGGATGGGTGAAATATCAGACAGACAGACAGACAGACAGAGAGAGGGACAGGTGTGGGCAAAGTGTGGTATGGTGCAAGTAAGGTGGGATGGGTGAAATATCAGACAGACAGACAGACAGACAGAGAGAGGGACAGGTGTGGGCAAAGTGTGGTATGGTGCAAGTAAGGTGGGATGGGTGAAATATCAGACAGACAGACTGACAGACAGAGAGAGGGACAGGTGTGGGCAAAGTGTGGTATGGTGCAAGTAAGGTGGGATGGGTGAAATATCAGACAGACAGACTGACAGACAGAGAGAGGGACAGGTGTGGGCAAAGTGTCGTATGGTGCAGGTGAGGTGGGGTGGGTGAAGTATCAGACAGACAGACAGACAGACAGACAGACACATACAGACAAACTGACAGACAGACAGAGAGAGGGACAGGTGTTGTTAGGCAGTGTTAAAAAGTGTGGATGGATGAGGCTGCCAAAGTGAAGGTGGAGTAACTGTGTGTGACAGTCCTGGTGTGGGTGAGGGGGTCTTTTGTCAGTGTGTTTGTAGGGAGGGCATCCTGAGGGAGTGTCTGGCTGTGGCGTCTACTGATCACTCTCTCTCTCTCTCTCTCTTTGTCTGATGGTTTCTTGTGTCCGTCGTTCCCCTCTGGGTCTTTGAGTTACTTCATTACCTCTTTCTTTCATGTGATACTAATACAGTGTTAGGGATGACATTATGAATTATAGCATTAATGATGATGATGATGATTGTTATTGTGGTGAGGAAGATGGTAATGATGATTATGATAATGATAGTTATAATTGTGATAATAAAAATAAAAATGATGATATTGATAATGATGAATATGAAGATTTTAAAAAATATGATAATGACGATGATGAGGAGGAGGAGAAGCAGAAGCAGAAGGAGAAGAAGAAAATAGATCGATAGATTGATCAATTGATTGTATGGTGTGACATAAAAATTGCTCTTATGGTGATGTTATAATCAAGTGCTATACCATGTGACTGATGCGGCAGTGTCATTATGATGATGTTGTGGTTGTGTGTTGTGTGTGGTAGCAGGGGGAGGGGATTCTGAGGGTCCCCCTGTGTGGAGCAACGTACGCACCAAGACTTTTATACGTAACAACCAACCTGCCGCTTCACCTTCCCTGCCTGCTAGG
>JASPKP010003149.1:17500-20694 GCA_030674155.1 Stramonita haemastoma | reverse complement strand
TTGTCCCTATAAATCTTGCATACAAGTGATTTTGTCCCTATAAAATTTTGGCATACAAGTGATTTTGTCCCTATACAATCTGTGCTAAAAGTGATTTTTGTCCCTATAAAATCTGTGCATACAAGTGATTTTGTCCCTATAAAATCTGTGCATACAAGTGTTTTTGTCCCTAAAAAATTTAGGGCTTAAAAGTGATTTTGTCCCTATAAAATCTGGCATACAAGTGTTTTTGTCCTTGTGGACTTCAATAAAAACTGTGCATACCAGTGCTTTTGTCCATGTGGACATAAATTCCGAACACGTATACAAGTCTAGCTCTTGTCTTCCTTTGCACTAGGAGGTGTTCTATTATTCTTAGTCTATCTTGTCCAATTACCATGAAAATTGAATATATGGTTAAAAGCAAGAAAGTGTGTGTAATTTGTTGTGTGGGGGTTTGGTGTGTGTGTGTTGTGTGTGGTTGTGTGTGAGTGAGTGAGTGAGTGAGTGAGTGAGTGAGTGTGTGTGTGTGAGTTATTCTTTTTTTTAGTTAGTTTATTCTTTTATATTTAGTTATTCTTTTATATCGAGGATAACAGAATAAGCAATCAAGTGCTTTTTTTCATCCGGTCCCCGTGTGTATGCAGTTTGTAAATATTGTCATCTGTTCCCCGGCACACGATGGCCTACTCTTACGAAAAGCGAACAGGATTTAACGTGTGCGCAAGATGTTCTGCGTGCGTTCGCACACGGGGCCTCGGTTTAAAGTCTCACCCGAAGGACTTTTGGGGAGAGTGGAGGTCAGCACTGATGTTAACTCCAGGAAGAAAATTTCCTCGACCGGACTCGAACCCGGGTCTTCAAATTGCCAGCGCAATGTTCTGACCACTAGGCTATCCGCCCCCAACAGTGAGTGAGTGAGGTGAGTGAGGTGAGTGAGTGAGTGTGTGTGTGTGTGAGTGAGTGAGTGTGTGTGTGTATGCGTGTGTGTGTCTGTGTACCTCTGTGTGTGTGCCTCTACGTGTGTGTGTATGTGTGCGTGTGTATGTATGTATGTATGTATGTGTGTATGTATGTATGTATGTATGTATGTATGTATGTATGTATGTATGTATGTATGTATGTATGTGTGTATGTGTGTATGTATGTATGTATGTATGTATGTATGTATGTATGTATGTATGTATGTATGTCTGTCTGTCTGTCTGTCTGTCTGTCTGTCTGTCTGTATGTGTGTGTGAGTGAGTGAGTGAGTGAGTGCGTTAGCGAATATGTGACCGTGTGTATAACGCCTGTATGTTCTTCTGCTCAACAAACAAAAGAAAACACGCTCAAATCGACTACACCCCCTTACAAAAACAAAACAAAACAAAACAAAATCAGATGTTGGCACTAACGCGACAAATAAAAGTTAACGTTATCGAACAAACAAACTGCACTGCATGCATGCTACGGTTGTTAGCATCGTCGCGTTGGTTTAAGCCGATCGACCACTGTTACAATCGCTGTGCCTCTATTCTCCCCCCCCCCCCCACCACCCCCACCTTTGCCTTTCTAAATGCAGGGGCGCCGGCCGGCGTCTGGCCTAGGGGAAAAAAAAGAAAAAAGAAAAGGAAAAAAAAAGAAAGAAAACTTGACTGCAAGACCACAATAACTTATGTATGTAACTGGTAGTAGTAGTAGTAGTGTGTGTGGTAGTGGTATGCATGTCATGTGTGTAACTAGAGTGTTTCTCATAGATTGCTGTCCAGAATCTTAAAAACAAAGAAAAACCAAAATGATAAATAAACACCCAAAACACATGCGCACGCACGCGCGCACGCGCGCACTCTCTCTCTCTCTCTCTCCACACGCGCGCGCTCGCACACACACATACACATACACACACGCACGCACACACACACATACACAAACACGCATACACACACAAACACACACACATACACCCCCCCTAACACACACACACACGCACACACACACACACGCACGCACACACACACATACACACACACATACACACACACAAACACATACGCACACACACACAAAGCAGAAAAAAAACACAAGAAAACACTTTTGGTGATGTGTTTCTTTTGCTCTCTATCTGTTTCCATGTCTCCCAGGGTCTGTGTGTCATTCATCTTACTACTGTGGAGCAGCTATAAGCTAGCTAAGCTAAGGTCGACGGTATGGGCGTTACGAACATACTTGATGTGTGTGTGTGTGTGTGTGTGTGTGTGTGTGTGTGTGTGTGTGTGTGTGTGTGTGTGTGTGTGGTGTGTGTGTGTGTGTGTGTGTGTGTGTGTGTGTGTGTGTGTGTGTAGTTGTGTGTGTGTATGTGTGTGCGAGCGTGTGTCTATGTGTAAATATGTGAATAAGCATTTTTTTAAAAATGTATTTATTTCATTCTTATATTTCGAAGATAATGGAATAAGCACTCATGTGCTTTTTTCTTTACATCCAGTCCCCGCGTGTATGCAGTTTTTGCAAATCGTGTCATCTGCTCCCACCAGCACACGATGGCCTACTCTGACGAAAAGCGGACCAGGATTTAACGTGTGCGCAAGATGTTCTGCGTGCGTAGGCACACAGGGCCTCGGTTTGTAGTCTCATCCGAAGGACTTTTGGGGAAAGTGGAGTCAGCACTGATGTTAACTCCAGAGGAAAAATCCCCTCCAACGGGAATCGAACCTGGGTCGTCAAATTGCTAACGCAATGTTCTGACCACTAGGCTGTCCCGTCCCCCACGCACAGTCTGTGTGTGCTCATATAGGGATGCATGCATTCATACTTACATCTGTGTCTGTGTGAAAGACTATGTTATCGCGCACGCGCGCGCGGTGTGTGTGTGTGTCTGTGTCTGTGTGTGTCTGTGTGTGTGTGTCTGTCTGTGTGTGTGTGTGTGTGTGCGGGCGGGCGGGCGGGCGTATGTGTGTGTGTATGTAACCTATGTGCGCACGTGTGTGTCTGTGTGACTGTCTATGTGTATGTAAGTCTGTGTGTGTATACATGTCTCTCTATGTGTCCGTGTGTGCCTCACACAGGCAATGCAAGCATTCATACTTACATCTGTGTCTGTGTGTGTGCAAGGTCCAGCCAGAGCAGCAGCATTCTAATGCTTTCTCATCAAGGAATGTTTCATTCAGGTCCAAAGTCTTCTGATTCCGTTGGTAAAGCATGCCATCAGCGTGGACGTCTATACAAGTGTCTGCTCT
>JASPKP010003149.1:10000-15000 GCA_030674155.1 Stramonita haemastoma | reverse complement strand
GTAAAATTAATAACTTTGGTGAACAACTCATTGAATTGTGCAATATACATGACTGTATAATATTGAATGGCCTTAGCGACCCTTGTTTTGATGACAATTGTACATTTATTGGATACTCTGGTGAAAGTACAGTTGATTATTTTATTGCATCTGTAGAACTATATTTATCCAATCATATTATAACTTTAGAAGTTCAGAATAGCGTCGAATCAGATCATTTGCCAGTAAGTATGAAAGTAGAAGTAAGAACAGTACGTAATGTTTGTCATATCAAAGAAAAACATAATAAAGAGAAAGTGCGTGAAAAATTCATTTGGAACGAAGCATTTAGAGATGAATTTGTCAAACTATGGGAGGGTAAAGACATCAAAAAAAGAATGTTAAAAGCTACAAATGATTTAGGCAGGGATGTAAATGGCGCCCTTGATTTGTTTGTACAGTGTTTAAAAGATGCCAGCAGATGCATGATAAAGCAAGTTGGCTTTGACAGAAAGAACAGATCACCATGGTTTGATGAGGAATGCAAAAAATTAAAACAGGAAACTAGAAAAAAGCTCAATCACTTTAGAGTGACTAGAAAGGAAGAAGATAGGATGGTTTATGTTGAATCAAGAAAGAAGTATAAACAGTTGCTAAAAAACAAGAGAAAAATATATAATAGGCAACAAACTGAAATGCTAGTAAGTCAGGTGAACAGTCCATCTAATTTTTGGAAGGAATTAAGAAGATTAGGTTATGGTAATAAGAAAAAGGTTATGAACAGTATAACGACTGACGACTGGTTTAGACACTTTAGAAACATTTTTCAGGGCGATGTTGATGAAAGTAATAATGAAGGTAACTTTACATCCAATTTATCTGAAGAAACAGACCACATTCTAAATAAAGAAATCTTAGAGGTAGAAGTAATTCAGGCTATTGGAAGACTGAAAAATAACAAAGCAAGTGGAATAGATGATATTTCAGCAGAAATGCTTAAGAATGGTGGTACAACTGTAAATGTATTCCTGACACAGTTATTTAATGCTATATTTGAACAAGGAACCTACCCTCAGGAATGGTCTAAAGCCATTATCATTCCTTTGTATAAGAAAGGAGATCCTGAGGATGTAGACAACTATAGAGGGGTATCTCTTTTAAGCATAGTTTCAAAATGTTATACTTCTATATTGAATGCTCGTTTGTATGACTGGCTAGAAAGCAATAATATGATTTCAGAATGTCAAGCAGGCTTTCGTCGAAAGCATTCTACCATTGACCAAGTTTTTACTCTGTATGCAAGTATTCAGAACATTATGAATAAAAAAGTCCGAAAATTGTATGTCGCATTTATAGATTTTAAAAAAGCCTTTGATTCTGTTCAACACAATAAACTATTGCAATGTATTTATGCCCATGGTGTGAAAGGTAAGTTTTTTGCATCCCTTAGTGCTATGTATGAGTCATTATCAGCATGTATACGAGCAAATTTTGAATTAACTGATATGTTCCAAACACCTATTGGAGTAAGACAGGGATGTGTTCTGAGCCCCACATTATTTTGTATATTTGTTAGCCAGTTAGCAAACAGTATGAAAGAAAAAGGCAAGCATGGGGTTCAACTGCATCCTGATATTTTCGAATTGTTTATCTTATTGTTTGCTGATGATGTGGCATTATTGTCAACTACACCTACTGGCTTGCAAAATCAACTTAAGGTTTTAGAAAATTGTTGTGATGATATGAAATTAAGCGTAAATATAGATAAAACCAAGATTATGGTGTTCAGGAAAGGGGGGTTCTTAGGTAAACATGAAAAGTGGTTCTTCAATAATAGAAAACTAGAGGTAGTCAACAGTTATTGCTATTTGGGATTTAATTTTACATCTATGATCAGTGCAAAAAGAGGTACACTACACCTGGGTACTAAAGGGAGAAAAGCAGTCCTACAGCTCAACAAAGTTTTTCAAAAGTGCAAAGAAATGACGTCTAGTACATTCTTTAAAGTTTTTGATGTAAAAATTCAACCAATATTGTTGTACTCATCGGAAATTTGGGGGTTGTATAAATTAGACCACTTAGAAAAAGTACACATGATTGCATGTAAAAGGTTTTTGGGTGTGCCAACCAAGACCCCAAACAAAATGGTGTATGGAGATCTGGGCAGATTCCCACTTTACGTGAATACATATGTTGCATGTATTAGATATTGGTTTAGATTATTACAGATGAATACAGAGAGATTACCACATAAAGCCTATGAAATGTTATTAGAATTAGATAGATATGGTAAGCAATGCTGGGCTTCAAAAGTTAGAGAAATACTATGTATAACTGGATTCAATATTGTTTGGTTAAACCAAGGTGTTGGAGACGTGAAAATGTTTTTACATGCTTTTAAACAGAGACTTGTGGATTGGTTTGCCCAGGAATGGTCTGGCACCATAAGGGACCGGGATAGATATGGTAGCTATAGAAACTTTAAGATTGTTTTTGAAAAAGAAAAATATATTGGTGAGTTGGATACATACTGTTTTCGCGTTGCAGCCACGCAAATTCGATTCAATGTACTACCACTGAACAATAACATACATCGTTATAACAGTATAAATGAAAAAAAGAATTGCCTTTTTTGCAAAGATCAGGTGGAAAATGAAGAACACTTTTTACTGAGATGTCCCATTTATGAGGACCTAAGAAACAAATTTCTCAAAGATTCAACAAGTCTGCCTTTGCCCCTGCTACTGAAAGCTACAATACCATCACACACATATAATCTATCGCGATATGTTTTTCATGCAATTAAAAGAAGAAGTAAAATAAATTTGTAAACATTATTTTTCAAGTTGATGAGTTCCCAAGTTACATAAACATTGTGGTCTATGAATATTGTTGTATGTACCTGTGTCAAAAGTGAATATTCATGTCATGGCTGATGTAATATGCTTGTTTCATAATCAATCAATGTGTCAGTTCAACTTTCACTGTATGGTAGTAGTAATGTATTAACAACACTTGTCGGGAGCCCATTCCCTATGCCCAATTTGCTTTTGTATTGTGGCCCAAGGCCGATGTACAGTAAAAGTCTGAAGTCTGAAGTCTGAAGTCTCTGTCTCTCTGTCCGTCTCTGTCTGTCTGTCTGTCTGTCTGTCTGTCTGTCTGTCTGTCTGTCTGTCTGTCTGTCTGTCTGTCTGTCTCTCTCTCTCTCTCTCTCTCTCTCTCTCTCTCTCTCTCTCTCTCTCTCTCTCTCTCTCTCTCTCTCTCTCTCTCTCTCTCTCTCTCTCTCTCTCCAACCCCCTCCGGCCAGCCTGACTGTGGACCCTTTCTTCTCTTACTGCTTTGTTTGTCTTTAGGTTTCATTTTTCTGTTGTTTTTTTCTTTTTTTTAAATTCTTCTTTTATTCTTTAAAGAAAAAGACGATTTAACTACACGTGTAAGCTTGCTTGTACAAGCTTGTACATACCCAGTTTCACCTACAGGTCGAGTAATATATATATATATATATATATACATATATTATACATACATATATATATATATATGTATATATATATGTGTGTGTGTGTGTGTGCGTGCGTGTATATATATATACATATATATATACATATATATATATATATATATATATATATATATATATATATATATATATATATATATATATATATATATATATATATACATACATATACAGAGAGAGAGAGAGACAGAGACAGAGACAGACAGACAAACAGACAGACACAAACAAACAGACAGACAGGTACGTAAAAAACAACAACACACACACAGAAAAAGAGAGAGAAAAACAGATGCGAATGGAGGTGAGATGCAGAAGAAGAGATTAATCTCATTCAGACACTTGAAACAGACCTCAGCCCCTTAAAAAGGAGAATGGGACCAATGAATACACCACAGATATCGTAAACAGAGCGAAACGCCATTTGATCACTAACTAAACTGTAGTATGCATCACGAAGTTTGTTTTCTTTTTCTTTTTGTTTTGAAGCCTTGTACAAAACAAAATGTTTTTGGAAGCCTTGTACAAAAATAGAAGAAAAAAATCCCCGCCCACTCATGTATAACCTCAAGATTCGTATAAGATATCAATAAAAATGATCTGAAAAGCCTCTTTTAGTACATTTCAGTTGAAGAGTGAGAGCGGAGAGGGGAGAGAGAGAGAGAGAGAGAGAGAGAGAGAGAGAGAGAGAGAGAGAGAGAGAGAGAGGGAGAGAGAGAGAGGAGAGAGAGAAGAGAGAGAGAGAAAGAGAGAAGAGACAGACAGACGACAGAGACAGAGAGAGACAGACAGAGAGAGACTGAGAGAGAGAGACCGACAGACCGACAGACTGACAGACAGACACACACACACACACACACAGACAAAATCAGAAGACACAGAGAGAGACAAAAGAAAGCCAAGAGATACAAGAGAGGCAGAAGCAGAGAGAGAGAGAGAGAGGAGCACCACAAAGCGAGTAAGAAGGAAACTGATTAGAATCAACAGTTAAAAAGAAAGATGGTAAGAGACGAAGAAGAAGAAAAAAGAAAAAAGAAAAAAAAGAAGCTAAGATAAAAAAAAAAAACCCACCCCATCTCATCGATGGCTACGGAAGTTGGAATCTTGCCCGCAACAGATGAGATCACTTTGAAGGGAATTACCTCTTACATCAAAGTCTGTGAGCGGTGAAGAAGGAAAAAGAAGAAGAAGAAGAAGAAGAAGAAGAAGAAGAAGAAGAAGAGAAGAAGAAGAAGAAGAAGAAGAAGAAGGAAAAGAAGAAGAAAACGAAGAAGAAGATGGCGACGACGACGACGAATTGCGAAGAAGAAGAATTGTGAAGAAGAAGAAGAATTGCGAAGAAGAATTGCGAAGAAGAATTGCGAAGAAGAAGAAGAAGAAGAAGAATTGCGAAGAAGAAGAAGAAGAAGAAGAAGAAGAAGAAGAAGAAGAAGAAGAAGAAGAAGAAGAAGAAGAAGAAGAAGAAGAAGAAGAAGAATTGCGAAGAAGAATTGCGAAGAAGAAG
>JASPKP010003148.1:0-2500 GCA_030674155.1 Stramonita haemastoma | reverse complement strand
CTCTCTCTCTCTCTCTCTCTCTCTCTCTCTCTCTTCCCCTTCTCTCTCTCTCACTCTCCCTTTGTCTCTGTCTCTCTGTCTCCCTCCCCCGCTCTCTCCTCTCTTGTAGCCACACTTACGACCAGTTCTTTGTTCTGGTGCAGTTCATTTATTTATTTATTCATTTATTCTTTTATATTGATGATAATGGGATAAGTATGGTGTGCTTTTTACATCCATTCCTCGCGTGTATGAAGTTTTGTAAATCTTGTCACTTGCTCCAACTGGCACAGCTTACAGGATAACAGAAGCAAAAAGGTTGGGATGGGAGTGGGAGGAAAGACAGATGGTAGGGGAGGGAGGAGGTAGATAGGGGGTGGGGCAGAACTCTTCTACTGTAATTTGCACTGCCTGCCATTTTATAGGTTCTTTCCTCCCCTACCCCGTCCCCTTCGCCCCTTTGTTTTTTTCCTTTCTTCTTCTACTTTTGTTCTTGTCCGATTTCTCTCAAAAGAAATGGGGACTTTTAGTTAGGTACTATCCACTGTGCATTTTTGTGGTTTCTCTCCTGAATTTAAGGACACAGAGTTCTCTCTCTCTGTCTCTGTCTCTGTCTGTCTGTCTGTCTCTTTCTTTCTCTTTCTCTTTGTCTCTGTCTCTCTCTGTGTCTATGTGTTCTCTGTGTCTCTGTCTCTGTCTCTGTCTCTCTCTCTCGATTAGGTTTATGAGACCTAACTATTCATTATCATAGATACAGAAATGTTTATAAACTATACTTTGATTTTACCGTCAGTGAACGGGGCAGAAGAAAACGAAGTTTTATTTTGTTTCTGTGTTGCCTTTTTATAACAACAATCATAGAACAGTTTATACAGCCCAGATATCAGATACATCCATCAGGGTTGAAATTAAGCCTATTGATGTCATCATCCTCAACAGAAGTAGTCCATAATCTTGCCTGGTATCTTATACAAAGCATTTAAGATTGTTTGAGATCTTATGTCATGAGAACCTTTGTTATTCTGTCTGTGCACTCAAGTCTGTTTTGTTTTTGATCAGACAACATCTATTGTTATAATACCCCTTCATAAGGCCCTTGGCCTATAAATGAAGAAACCGTCTCAGATGAGTGTGAGTCTCTCTCTCGCTCTCTGTGTCAGAACATTTGCGTTGGCAATTTGAAGACCCGGGTTCGAGTCCGGTTGAGGAAATTTTTTCTCCTGGAGTTAACATCAGTGCCGACTCCACTCTCCCCCAAAGTCCTTCGGATGAGACTTTAAACCGAGGCCCCGTGTGCGAACGCACGCAGAACATCTTGCGCACACGTTAAATCCTGTTCCGCTTTTCGTAAGAGTAGGCATCGTGTGCCGGTGGGAACAGATGACAAGATTTACAAAAACTGCATACACCGGGGACCGGATGAAAAAAAGCAGATGATTGCTTATTCTGTTTATCCTCGATATAAAAGAATAAAAATTATAAAAAAAAAATATCTGTCTGTCTGTCTGTCTGTCTGTCTGTCTGTCTGTCTATCTGTTTGTCTGTCTGTCTGTCTGTCTGTCTGTCTGTCTGTCTGGTCTGTCTGTCTGTCTGTCTGTCTGTCTGTCTGTCTTCTCTCTCTCTCTCTCTCTCTCTCTCTCTCTCCTCTCTCTCTCTCCCTCACCCTTTCTCTCTCTCTCTCTCTCTCTCTCTCTCTCCTCTCTCTCTCTCTCTCTCTCTCTCTCTCTCTCTCTCTCTCTCTCTCTCTCTCTGTCTCCTTCTCTTTCTCTCCAAGTCATTTTGGGGGGGCTATTTTCTGGAAACAAGTCCGTTTTCATGGGGGCAAAGAAAAGGGCACTTCATTTCGAGTTCCCAAATCGCAATTTTATACTGACTGCATTCTGGGTGAAAAGGGGCAATATTTTTTGTTTTTTCTTTGACAAGACGACACACTGCAAAGCAACGATAAAGAAGCAGAAACATTCTAGAGAAGAAGAAGAAAGAGAGAAGAAGACGAATGCAAAGGAGAATGGAAAGAAGAAAATGCAGAGAAGATGCAAAGAAGAATGCACAGAAAAGGATGCAAAAGAAGAAGAAGAATGCAAAGGAGAAAAAGAAGGCAAAGAAGAAGAATACAAAGAAAAAGAAGGATGCAAAGGAATAGAAGAATTGCGAAGAAGAAGAAGAAGAAATTTAGAAGAAGAATTAAAAAGAAGAAGAAGAAGAAGAGAAGAAGAAGAAGAAGAAAAGAAGAAGAAGAAGAAGAAGAAGAAGAAGAAAAGAAGAACAAAAAAATGATGTCATCAGATTTACAAGGACCACAGCATGAAGGATGAGAAGGTAACAATTCCAAGAAAAACAAAATCAAAGAAAAGAAAGAAAAGAAAAAAAGACACAGAAAAAAATCCTTCAACATAGTAATGAGAAAAAGAAACTCAGACCCAGTTAAGTAAGAAACAAAAAGATAGAACACAAATAGAGTAACCAAAAAAAAACCCTCCAAAACTGTAAAGGTAGGAAAAGAACAAGAGTAAAGGAAAAA
>JASPKP010003147.1:10000-20696 GCA_030674155.1 Stramonita haemastoma | reverse complement strand
TGTGGGTGTGTGTGTGTGTGTGTGTGTGTGTTTGGTGTTTTGTGTGTGGGGTGTGTGTGAATGTGTTTTTGTTTGTTGTGTTTTTGGTGTTTTGTGTGTGTTTGTGTGTGTGTGTGTGAGCGCGCGCGCGCGTGCATGTTGTGTGTGTGTCTGGTCTGTGTGTTTGTGTGTTTTGGGAAAATGCCGATCCAATTTAAGTTCAAAATTATTCACAGTTTTGTATAGGTAAAGCTTTTAATGATTCTATTTACAATAAAGTTTTCTTTTTCGAAATGTTCTCCTACGCGATCAAAGAAAATATTTTTCTCATTTACAACGGCTGTTTTGCAATCGTGGGCAAATAGTCGAGAGATCGGTCATTTTAAAGGGGTTCGGGCTTCAGTTCTAGGACGGCTGAAATAGCGTTTGTCAAACATTCAACCATAACATGTGGGCGAATTTATCTGACCACGCAAACAATTGAATAATGCTGATCAGAGCGGGGGTAATGGAGTTTTTACTGAAGAAAGTCCATGGGTTTTAAGGAATGGTAAAGTTTCCCCATAACCACGTGGTCGTAGGGGAGCGAGGCATCAAAGACTTCACTTCTCCAGGAGTCAGAGCGTATTGAGAGCGCGCCCATCTCCTCTCCCTCGCCGCTTTTCTTTTTCCTGACCCTAAAGAGGGCAGGTATCCATTTACTGATGGGTGAACGGGGACTGTACGAACTAAAACACGTAAACGGGCCCCCCTCCAATTCCTAACCACGCTCACCATCCCCCCTTGGGGATGCAGTTTTTGTAAAACTTGCCATCTGTTGCCACCGGCACATAATGGCCTACTCTTACGAAAACGGAAACAGGGGTTTTAACTTGTCGCAAAATGTTTTGGCATGTGTGCATTTTACCACAGGGCCTCGGTTAAAAGTCCATCCAAAGGACTTGTGGGAGAGTGGAGTCAGCTTGATGTTAACTCAGGGGTAAAAAGCCCCCCGAACGGGAAACGAAAACCCCGGGGCGTCAAATTTTCGAGCACAATGTTCTGACCACTAAGCAACCCTCCCCGATGTGTGGTTTTGGTGTGTGTGCGTGCGTGCGTGCGTGCACGCGCACGCGCACGTGTGTATGTACCCTCGTACACCTACTTGTTTCGTGCATGTATGCGTGTGTGCCTGGCAGTTCGCTTACTTATACATAATACATATGTGCGTTTACGTGTGTGGTTTTGTGCACGTCTAATTTTAATAGTACAAAATGTTGTCCGAAAATCAATCCAGCAGTCGACTTTAGACACCATTGACCCAGTGGTCGACAACTTTCTCATTACTGGACATCGGTGTTTTCATCGATCGTTTTCCATTTAGAGGAAACAATCGACAGTGACGCATTACGTCATAGACAGGAAGTTCGATGTTTTCTTTTTGTTTAAAAAAATGCTAGTCTCCTATGTCACCCTGTTCTGAACATTATAGCATATAGACGTTGGGTTTAAAACGTGAAGATATATTATGGCTTTCTGTCTATTTTGAACTCTGTTCCAGGTCATAAATTATACTCCTTTTTCTGTGTTCTTTTGTTCATTTATGAGCTTGTTTGAGATATTGCCATGTTTTTGTTAATAAATCACCCATTGTTGTTTGGTTTTAGATGCTTGGTTTTTGTCCTTTGAGAGAAAGGGGGATGGAGGATTGACAAATTGGCTTGCCTATGGTGTACTTGGTGACTCTTTATATTCACTGTTGTTCTGTAATTCTCTTGTTTGCATTCTTGACATTTTGCAGACTCATTTTCACTGTACCAACACATCGACTTGAATCGTATTTCAATAATAGCAAATATCAATCAGTTGAAAAAAAATTACAAAGTCAAAAAAGTAATAAAGTAAACCATATGGAGGATTCTTGAGTATAAACAAACAGTGCTGCAATAGTTCAGTGTGTGCACGCATAACAATGCACGATGTATGTGAGTAGGTACCCTCACCTTTAAGAAATTAAAACAAAAACTTTTTCAACCAAACAAAAATGGACCTATAAAATAAGTAACAGAAAAGTAGAATTATCTCAAAGAACTGTAGCAATGAAGCCTGATGATTTCTCTCTATTGTCAGAACTACACCTTGGGGATTCTTTCTGACTGCACACTGTGTCACAGCGGGGCTCCGTATTTACCCTCACCATAAGTATGTCCTGTCAATACCAGCCCTGTATGATGTACTGGAGGCTCTGTGATTTAACAGTGCTATGAGGATGTGGTTCATGAGGGGGGTTGGGCGATATTCAGGTCAGTGGGACAGTGCTTTAGGGAAGCTGCAGAGGTGTGAGAACACGCTGGGGGTTACTTCCAGTTCATATGCATGATTTTCAGGTTAGTGGAACTTTGAATTTTCCCATATTTTTGCATTAGCAATACTTTTCACGTTTTTCGGCTTCCTTTTTTTCTCTGGAACAATGTTCTATGTCGCCTCTCTTTTCATCGTTATTTCAATGATACTGTCCATCATCAATGTGATGCACAATACAGTGATTGGATCCCAAGATGTAGATATAGATGCTTATTTTGAATGTGTGGATACATATATACACTGTGTTACCGATTCTGTTTGTATGTAGATTTGACATATCTTAGAACTCTGTGGAAGTTTCATTTAGAAAGAAAATTGAATTACTTTTCATCACTGGATTTGACCACAATAGTACCTCGGCAATATACTTCATCAGCATTAAGCCATGCAGTATAATCTTTTATTTTCTTTTACACATCCTTCAAAGATGCACACTGTACAGCAACCTGAGGAAGATTGTGTGGTCAACAGAGATAACCCTGCAAAACCAAACTGCACGGCCTAAGAGAGGAGCTGGAAATGACATGTCATTACTTTTTCCAGACACTTTTGACTGTGTAAAGGGAACGAAAGAAGGAGAAGAGTAAAGACTAGATCTAATAGTTATTCAAACTTTGTTCTAGCTTCACAGTCATAAACAACAGACTGTTGAAGCGTCTCAACAGCCTTCCCTCAGGAATGAAGTGTTTAGGATTGATGGTATTCGTTGGTTCAAGACACCAGTGGGCCCCAAGGCAGCTGTTATGACCACTCACTCGCTCTTCTTTCTGAATACGTGGGTACTTGTTTTTAACCTCCATTCCTCTAAAGGGTAGGAGCACTCTCTACTTTCATACCACCATCAACTTCAAAACCAGCTCCGGCTGGTCAGGCTAGTTTATTATGGAATGTACTTGTTTTCAACATAGATTCCTCTAAAGGGTAGTAGCACTCTCTACTCTCATACCACCATCAACTTCAAAACCAGCTCCGGTTGGTCAGGTCAGTCTACAGTAGGTGGGTAAAGTAGTGTATACGCTATCTTACCAGTGTTCACTACCAGTCAAAACTGCAGTAAGCGGAATCATGTTACAGCTGGGTGAAAGCTTCATGACGTTCCTAATATACAGCGTCAGTTTTACTGCAGTGCTTCTTTTGATCTCCCGTCACAGCGTTTCGCGTGTAGACGATCTTTTGGTCAAGAGTTTTGCTTTTGAAACTGGCCATTAGCCTGCGTTAATAGTGTGACTGGTTAGGACATTATAAGCGGATGCTGACTTTGTCTGTCTGTCTCTATCTTTCTCTCTGTCTCTATCTTTCTCTCTGTCTCTGTCTGTCTGTCTGTCTGTCTGTCTGTCTGTCTCTGTCTCTCTCTCTCTCTCTCTCTCTCTCTCTCTCTCTCTCTCTCTCTCTCTCTCTCTCTCTCTCTCTCTCTCTCTCGTTTTGTTATATGCTCTCTCTGGTGTGTCTGGTAATAGTGATGGTACTGGTGGGAATGATCATAGTTGCAGCTGAAGTGGAAATAGCAGAAGTGTTGATAGTTGAAGTAGTAAAAGAAAAAGAAGAAAAAGAAAGCAGCAGCAGCAGCAGCAGCAGCAGCAGTGGTAGTAGTAGTAGTAGTAGTAGTAGTAGTAGTAGTAGTAGTAGTAGTAGTAGTAGTAGTAGTAGTAGTATAGTAGTAGTAGTAGTAGTAGTAGTAGTAGTAGTAGTATGGCCTGCATTAAAACGAGAAGCACGGGTTTGATCCCCGTTTGGGTCTGATTCATTTGACATGACTTATTGCGATGTTCAATTCAATTGAAGTTTTTTCAATTCAATTCAATGTTTAACCGAATTTGGCTCTCATTCTCACAGTTATAACACTAACATTGTGTGCAGATGCATTTGCTGTCTTGAATTATGGGACAGCTCACGTTCCTGTAGTCTTCAGTCTGGGTGAATTTATAACTGCCTGAACAGAGGACTGCCATTAATCTGCAGATAAAACATTCATCACTGCTGGGATCCATTATCTGATGATGCCAGCCCGCTCCCAGAAAGCGAGTTTTGAGCACTCCACCTTTCTGGCTGCCTGTGCCAGCTTTTGAATTTCATTTCCCCACAGGGTGTGATCGCTTTCTTCTTTACTTTGTGCATCATTTCGAAGTGATAACTAAACAGGATTTTTTTTAGCTAGTGGGAAGTTGATGTTGTTGTTGGTGGTGGTGTTGTTGTAGTCATTGTAGCTGTTGTTGTTGCTGTTACTCTTTTCCTAGGGTTTTTTTTTTTTACTTGAAGGAGATTCAGAATATGAACTATTATATACACTGGATGAAAATTGTGCTGGTATGACTCATTCCAAGCACCTTACCATACTCTCAGCTCACATGTTCTTTTCCCTGTAAATGAGATTTCTAGTTGTTATGCTAGGAGCTTGCTTGTAAGGGAAAAAGATAATCTTAACGTCATATTTCAAGCATAACAACATTTTGACACACAACGTGGCGCTTTGCTTATATCATGATAATGGACACAAACTTAGGGCCTGGGCCAGATTTTACAACCTTAGGATTACCAGGTTTGAATTTACCTTGGTGTCTATCCAAGTTTATCTCATTATCATTCACACAGTTATTACCCTGACACTGTGTGCAGCTAGACGAAGTTATAAGACACATCACTTTTCTGTCGTCTCTAGTCTGGGTGAATTTATAACTGCCTGAACAGAGGACTGCCATTAATCTGCAGATAAAACATTCATCACTGCTGGGATCCATTATCTGATGATGCCAGCCCGCTCGCTCCCAGAATGCGAGTTTTGAGCACTCCACCTTTCTGGCTGCCTGTACCAGCGTTTGAATTTCATTTCTCCGCAGGGTGTGATCGCTCTCTTCTTTGCTTTGTGCATTAGTTCGAAGTGATAACTAAACAGGATTTTGGTGGGGTTTTTGTTTTTAGCTAGTGGGAAGTTGTTGCCATTTGTAACTGTTATTGTTGCTGTTACTCTTTTCCTAGTTGTTGTTTTTTTTACTAGAAGAAGATTCAGAATATAAACTCTGAAACTCACTGGATGAAAATTGTGCTGGTGTGACCCATTTCAAGCACCATACCATACTCTCAGCTCACATGTTTCTTTCCATGTAAATTATATTTCTAGTTGTTGTGCTAGGAGCTTGTAAGGGATAAAGATAATCTTAACATCATATTTCCAGCATAACAACATTCTGACACATAACAACATTTTGACACATAACGTGGCGCTTTGCTTATATCATAATAATGGACACAAACTTAGGGCCTGGGCCAGATTTTACAACCTTAGGATTACCAGGTTTGAATTTAACTTGGTGTCTATTCAGGTTTATCTCATAATCATTCACACAGTCATTACTCTGACACTGTGTGCAGCTAGTCGAAGTTATAAGACGCATCACTTTTCTATCGTCTCCAGTCTGGCTGCCTGATCAGAGGACTGCCATTAACCTGAAGATAAAACATTCATAAATGCTAGGACCCATTATCTGATGATACCCGCCTGCTCTCAGAATGAGAATTGTGAGCACTCCACCTTTCTGACTGCCTGTGCCAGCTTTTCATTTTCATTTTTCCGCAGGATGTGATTGCTTTCATCGTGGTGCGTGCATCAAGTTCAAAAGCAATGTCTAAATACATTTTTTTCAAGAAGCAAAAGATCTTTTTTTCCCCTCCCTTCAGCAATATGTTAGGCAGCTGGGAAATGAATGACGGCTTTGGTGTGATTGTTGCTGTATGGATTTCTTTAATAGCAGCCCCCATTCCCATCACATCGTAAAGTGCAATGTTTTTGCGCATGAGTGCGCGCACGCACATGCGCGCGCGCGCGTGCGTGTGTGCATTGTGTGTGTTTGTGCGCATACATATGAGAGAGAGAGAGTGTGTGTGTGTGTGTGTGTGTGTGTGTGTGGTGTGTGTGTGTGTGTGTGTGTGTGTGTGTGTATGTGGAAGAAGTAAAGAAGTAAGAAAGAAAGAAAGAAAGAAAGAAAGAAAGAAAGAAAGAAAGAAAGAAGAAAGAAAGAAAGAGGAAGAAAGAAAGAAAGAAAGAAGAGAAAGAAAGAAAGAAAGAAAGAAAAAAGAAGAAAAGGAGGACAGAAGAGACAAACTCGAAGGCACACACACACACACACACACACACACACACACACACACACACACACACACACACACACACACACACACACACACACACACACACACCACGCACGCACGCACGCACGCACACCACACACACACAGAGGCTGGTCTTTAAGGCACCATCTGTTCAGATGCCGATGTTTAAAGGTGTAGCAGGGTTTGTCAGATTGTTTTAACATCTTGTGTAGATGCTGTGTGTGGACGGTTTTCATGTACCGCTGACTTTGATCTCCTCAGGACTTCAACTTCATCAGCATACATAGCATTGCTGCCCCCCCCCCCCCCCCCCCCCCCCCCTAGCTGTTACATCATGTGGTACATTAGGATGAATATTGACTGTTCACCCTATGGTGCGTGGGTGGTGGATGGATGGATGGATGGATAGATAAATGGATGGATGAGTGGTGGATGGATGAGTTATGGGTTGGTTGGTGGCTGTTCTGTATTCAGTGTTCTGTCTTTTACGTCGGACGTCATTCTCTGATTTGGCCACATCCATCACTCCATTGAACTAATTAGAGACTCCATGCTCGATCAGCCCTCTCTCTCTCTACTCTCCATGCTCATAGCTCTCTCTCTCTCTCTCTCTCTCTCTCTCTCTCTCTCTCTCTCTCCTCTCTCTCTCTCTCTCTCTCTCTCTCTCTCTCTCTCTCTCTCTCTCTCTCTCTCTCTCTCTCTCCTTCTCTCTCCTCTCTACTTTTGCCCCTGAAAGTGTATTGTGGCCTAAGGCCGATGTACATTTAACAATTTCAATGTTTAGTGTTCAGTTCACTGTTTCTCTCTCTCTCTCTCTCTCTCTCTCTCTCTCTCTCTCTCTCTCTCTCTCTCTCTCTCTCTCTCTCTCTCTCTCTCTCTCTTCTCTCTCTCTCTCTCTCTCTCTCTCTCTCTCTCTCTCTCTCTCTCCACAGTCAACCTATCGACAACCTATCAGCACCACATCGGGCTGGGAAAGGTAGCTGCTATTTGCTGGACATATAGAACTATGGGGAGGATTAGAATCGAATGGCGCGATTGACTGTTGTCACGGGGTCTGCTGCTTTTCGAGAGTAGCTGATAATGACAAGACAGATATGTGTGTTGTTGGTTTTAAAAAGAAAAAAAAGAACAAAAAAAGGTTTGAGGTATTAAATCTCTGTGTGATGAAATGTCAAGTGAAGGAAAGTAGTCCCCATTATTTTGGATCACTCTGTCTATTGACTCAGGTGCGGATTATGCAATCTCACTATGTAAGCGCGCAAGGATGTTTTCAAGCCACGGACCAGCAGGGATATATACATATCTGCATGCAAACGCCCAAGTTTACACTCTTTGACTCATGCATGTGCACACGCATGCATCACATGCCCACTCTTACACATTTGCGCACGCTTGCGTGAACATAGGCGCATACAAAGGTGTGTGCACAAGCTTGTGTACACTCTCTCAAGCACAGAGACAGACAGATAGAGATAGACAGACAGATAGAGAGAGACAGACCGGAGTATCCATTGACAACAGGTTATATGTGTTGCTCTACCAAGTCAGAATTTAGTAGTAAGTCATTTAGTAGTAAGTCATTGTTAGTTTGTGTCTCATAATGATTTCATATAATTTGGTGAAAGTTTTGAAATAGAATTCTTACTCAAAAATGCCTCAAATGCTGCCATTGAAAGACATTATTCCCTAAAATGTATGGGTTTTTTTTAATTGAATCTTTGATAAGTCATTTTCAAAATGATTGAGGAGTTGTAAGTGGTTACCTGCATTTGTTTGTCCTCCACTACTTTTTCCTCAATAACACTTTGTGGTCAAGTAGGGTATTGCATCTCTAGTAAATCCAAGTGTAGGCCATTCATATTTTTTCCTAACTTCTCTTGCCTGTGCATGCACTTTAAGTGTATTGCAATGTTTGGGTTATTATCTAGCTAAGAATGACAACTTGGCTGGATACAAACTTTATGACCTCCCTTGCGTTCCTTCAATAGGATCCCCAAACATAAGGCACAAATATTCCCTAGATGCTTATTTTCCCCTATTCAATTTTTTTTCAACATAATTATATTCTAAGCTTATTTTCGTTCTTTTTTATCATAGTCTTTTGAAGGCAGCTTCAAAAGACTACAGGGGTATCAAATATTCCTGTGAATCCAGTTGACACTTTTTAAATTCTAGAAAGTGTCTTGTTGTAAGGTACCACAGCAGGGAGAACTTCAATCATGGCCGGAATCTTTCAGGAGTCGAAACTCTTAGTCAGGTCAGGCCAAAGGCACGGTTTTACACAATAAAAGGCCTAAAATGCTGCTATTGAAAGACATTAATCCCCAGAATTTTTTTCTTATCCCTAGATTTTCTTTTATTAATCTTTCATATGTCTTTTTCAAAATGATTGAAAAGTTGTAAGTAGTTACCTGCTGTTGTTATTCCTACACTACATTTTTCTCAATAATAGAAACATAAGAAACAAGCTGACCATAGTATTACGAAAACAAGAAAGACCAGTGTGTGATTTTGGTGTTCTTCTCATAACTTCAAAGCTGTGATAGACACCCTGTCACCTGTCTTTATTGCTTTTTTCGGTCGTAGGAGTTCCATGCAGTGGTACCAGAGTTGGCCATCCTTTTCCGTCTCTGCTGAGTTCTACACTTTTCTGTAGCTCTTCCAGACCACTGATCCTAATGATGGTGGAGGTCTGCATCTCTTTTCTTCTGCCTTCAAACTTATCTAGGAGAACTGGCGTCATCCAATTTGTTGATGTGCTCCTGTGTTAGCATCATATCGCGGTCTACGTTTCTCAATTTCAGCTTCACTTCACAATTGTCAAAAAGAATGGTAGGTTGATAATTATGAGCAGATGAATTCAAACCAGTGAGGAACAAGGGCAGATGAATACAGGGAGAAATACAGTCAATTGAATTCGAATCTGTGAGAAACAAAAGACAGATGAATTCAAACCAGTGAGAAAGAGGCAGATGAATTCAAACCAGTACGAAAGAAAGCCAGATAGATTCAAACTGGTATCATAGGAAGGCAGACTCCAAGCAGGTGAGAGACAAGGACAGATAACTCCAAGCAGGTGAGAGACATGGACAGATAACTCCAAACTGGTGACAGACAAGGGCAGATAACTTCAAACCGGTGAGAGACAAGGGTAGATAACGTCAAACTGTTTTCCCCTCCGGTTTCGGCTTATAGCTGCCCCTGCTCTCAACAGTCGTAATATCCACCACCCTGCCTCTGTGTGTGTGTGTGTGTGTGTGTGTGTGTGTGTGTGTGTGTGTGTGCGCGCGCGCGCGCGCTCGCGTGTACATTTGTCTTTATTGAAAATTTAAATTATTATTGGTTGCATGCGTAATAGTTGATTGAATGCAAGCGCTTTGATTTGTTTTAGCAAGATATAGCGCTATATAATTTCCATTTATTATTATCGTTATCATTATTATTATTATTATTATTATTATTATTATTATTATTATTATTATTATTATATTATTATTATTATTATCATTATCATCATCACCATTATTATTATCATTATTATTATTATTATTTAAACCGGAGAGAGACAAGGGCAGATAACTTCAAACCGGCAAGATGCAAGGGCAGTAAATAATACTGATAAAATTGATATCGTTTAAGTGTATGGCAATGTTTGGGTTATTTATTATCCAGCGAAGAATGACCACTTGGCTGGATACAAACTTTATGACCTCCCGTGCGTTCTTTCAACACCAGTTAAACTGTTCCTCTTGTATTCGTTACTTTTTCCTCTATGCTCGCGGGCTGCTAATGTGACCATCGCTTATTTCTTGTTTACATTATGTATCTTGGAATGGGTTTTTTTGCTGACTGTGTTGCTTTTGGTTGTTTTTTTCTGGGGTTTGGGGGGAAGAGATGTTTCTTGAGCGATATTTGGTTGAAGTTTTTTGTTTGCTTTTTTTGCGCCGGGGGGGGGGGGGGGGGGGGGGGGGGGGGGGGGTTTGGGGAGGGGGGGGGGGCAGGCTTGTTTCTTTTAGGGGTGGAGGCAGAGGGTAAGAATGTTTGTTTGGTTATTGTATACCTAGTCATTTAGAATCAGTGAGATTTTACGAATGAGATGATTTTTACCCCACCGGGGGATGGGGAAGGGTACATGTTATATCTTAACCTTTCTTTCTGTTTTCTTTGAAGCTGAAAAGTTTTCTCCGTTATTTTCTTCATCGTAATTATTCGCAAATACTACAACCACAAAAAGCTGGGGATGTGTTCCGAAATTCACGCCGAGCACCTT